>FR990000.1:14917500-14936505 GCA_905404265.1 Fabriciana adippe | reverse complement strand
CTAACCTAACCTAACCTAACCTAACCTAACCTAACCTAACCTAACCTAACCTAACCTAACCTAACCTAACCTAACCTAACCTAACCTAACCTAACCTAACCTAACCTAACCTAACCTAACCTAACCTAACCTAACCTAACCTAACCTAACCTAACCTAACCTAACCTAACCTAACCTAACCTAACCTAACCTAACCTAACCTAACCTAACCTAACCTAACCTAACCTAACCTAACCTAACCTAACCTAACCTAACCTAACCTAACCTAACCTAACCTAACCTAACCTAACCTAACCTAACCTAACCTAACCTAACCTAACCTAACCTAACCTAACCTAACCTAACCTAACCTAACCTAACCTAACCTAACCTAACCTAACCTAACCTAACCTAACCTAACCTAACCTAACCTAACCTAACCTAACCTAACCTAACCTAACCTAACCTAACCTAACCTAACCTAACCTAACCTAACCTAACCTAACCTAACCTAACCTAACCTAACCTAACCTAACCTAACCTAACCTAACCTAACCTAACCTAACCTAACCTAACCTAACCTAACCTAACCTAACCTAACCTAACCTAACCTAACCTAACCTAACCTAACCTAACCTAACCTAACCTAACCTAACCTAACCTAACCTAACCTAACCTAACCTAACCTAACCTAACCTAACCTAACCTAACCTAACCTAACCTAACCTAACCTAACCTAACCTAACCTAACCTAACCTAACCTAACCTAACCTAACCTAACCTAACCTAACCTAACCTAACCTAACCTAACCTAACCTAACCTAACCTAACCTAACCTAACCTAACCTAACCTAACCTAACCTAACCTAACCTAACCTAACCTAACCTAACCTAACCTAACCTAACCTAACCTAACCTAACCTAACCTAACCTAACCTAACCTAACCTAACCTAACCTAACCTAACCTAACCTAACCTAACCTAACCTAACCTAACCTAACCTAACCTAACCTAACCTAACCTAACCTAACCTAACCTAACCTAACCTAACCTAACCTAACCTAACCTAACCTAACCTAACCTAACCTAACCTAACCTAACCTAACCTAACCTAACCTAACCTAACCTAACCTAACCTAACCTAACCTAACCTAACCTAACCTAACCTAACCTAACCTAACCTAACCTAACCTAACCTAACCTAACCTAACCTAACCTAACCTAACCTAACCTAACCTAACCTAACCTAACCTAACCTAACCTAACCTAACCTAACCTAACCTAACCTAACCTAACCTAACCTAACCTAACCTAACCTAACCTAACCTAACCTAACCTAACCTAACCTAACCTAACCTAACCTAACCTAACCTAACCTAACCTAACCTAACCTAACCTAACCTAACCTAACCTAACCTAACCTAACCTAACCTAACCTAACCTAACCTAACCTAACCTAACCTAACCTAACCTAACCTAACCTAACCTAACCTAACCTAACCTAACCTAACCTAACCTAACCTAACCTAACCTAACCTAACCTAACCTAACCTAACCTAACCTAACCTAACCTAACCTAACCTAACCTAACCTAACCTAACCTAACCTAACCTAACCTAACCTAACCTAACCTAACCTAACCTAACCTAACCTAACCTAACCTAACCTAACCTAACCTAACCTAACCTAACCTAACCTAACCTAACCTAACCTAACCTAACCTAACCTAACCTAACCTAACCTAACCTAACCTAACCTAACCTAACCTAACCTAACCTAACCTAACCTAACCTAACCTAACCTAACCTAACCTAACCTAACCTAACATAACCTAACCTAACCTAACCTAACCTAACCTAACCTAACCTAACCTAACCTAACCTAACCTAACCTAACCTAACCTAACCTAACCTAACCTAACCTAACCTAACCTAACCTAACCTAACCTAACCTAACCTAACCTAACCTAACCTAACCTAACCTAACCTAACCTAACCTAACCTAACCTAACCTAACCTAACCTAACCTAACCTAACCTAACCTAACCTAACCTAACCTAACCTAACCTAACCTAACCTAACCTAACCTAACCTAACCTAACCTAACCTAACCTAACCTAACCTAACCTAACCTAACCTAACCTAACCTAACCTAACCTAACCTAACCTAACCTAACCTAACCTAACCTAACCTAACCTAACCTAACCTAACCTAACCTAACCTAACCTAACCTAACCTAACCTAACCTAACCTAACCTAACCTAACCTAACCTAACCTAACCTAACCTAACCTAACCTAACCTAACCTAACCTAACCTAACCTAACCTAACCTAACCTAACCTAACCTAACCTAACCTAACCTAACCTAACCTAACCTAACCTAACCTAACCTAACCTAACCTAACCTAACCTAACCTAACCTAACCTAACCTAACCTAACCTAACCTAACCTAACCTAACCTAACCTAACCTAACCTAACCTAACCTAACCTAACCTAACCTAACCTAACCTAACCTAACCTAACCTAACCTAACCTAACCTAACCTAACCTAACCTAACCTAACCTAACCTAACCTAACCTAACCTAACCTAACCTAACCTAACCTAACCTAACCTAACCTAACCTAACCTAACCTAACCTAACCTAACCTAACCTAACCTAACCTAACCTAACCTAACCTAACCTAACCTAACCTAACCTAACCTAACCTAACCTAACCTAACCTAACCTAACCTAACCTAACCTAACCTAACCTAACCTAACCTAACCTAACCTAACCTAACCTAACCTAACCTAACCTAACCTAACCTAACCTAACCTAACCTCACCTAACCTAACCTAACCTAACCTAACCTAACCTAACCTAACCTAACCTAACCTAACCTAACCTAACCTAACCTAACCTAACCTAACCTAACCTAACCTAACCTAACCTAACCTAACCTAACCTAACCTAACCTAACCTAACCTAACCTAACCTAACCTAACCTAACCTAACCTAACCTAACCTAACCTAACCTAACCTAACCTAACCTAACCTAACCTAACCTAACCTAACCTAACCTAACCTAACCTAACCTAACCTAACCTAACCTAACCTAACCTAACCTAACCTAACCTAACCTAACCTAACCTAACCTAACCTAACCTAACCTAACCTAACCTAACCTAACCTAACCTAACCTAACCTAACCTAACCTAACCTAACCTAACCTAACCTAACCTAACCTAACCTAACCTAACCTAACCTAACCTAACCTAACCTAACCTAACCTAACCTAACCTAACCTAACCTAACCTAACCTAACCTAACCTAACCTAACCTAACCTAACCTAACCTAACCTAACCTAACCTAACCTAACCTAACCTAACCTAACCTAACCTAACCTAACCTAACCTAACCTAACCTAACCTAACCTAACCTAACCTAACCTAACCTAACCTAACCTAACCTAACCTAACCTAACCTAACCTAACCTAACCTAACCTAACCTAACCTAACCTAACCTAACCTAACCTAACCTAACCTAACCTAACCTAACCTAACCTAACCTAACCTAACCTAACCTAACCTAACCTAACCTAACCTAACCTAACCTAACCTAACCTAACCTAACCTAACCTAACCTAACCTAACCTAACCTAACCTAACCTAACCTAACCTAACCTAACCTAACCTAACCTAACCTAACCTAACCTAACCTAACCTAACCTAACCTAACCTAACCTAACCTAACCTAACCTAACCTAACCTAACCTAACCTAACCTAACCTAACCTAACCTAACCTAACCTAACCTAACCTAACCTAACCTAACCTAACCTAACCTAACCTAACCTAACCTAACCTAACCTAACCTAACCTAACCTAACCTAACCTAACCTAACCTAACCTAACCTAACCTAACCTAACCTAACCTAACCTAACCTAACCTAACCTAACCTAACCTAACCTAACCTAACCTAACCTAACCTAACCTAACCTAACCTAACCTAACCTAACCTAACCTAACCTAACCTAACCTAACCTAACCTAACCTAACCTAACCTAACCTAACCTAACCTAACCTAACCTAACCTAACCTAACCTAACCTAACCTAACCTAACCTAACCTAACCTAACCTAACCTAACCTAACCTAACCTAACCTAACCTAACCTAACCTAACCTAACCTAACCTAACCTAACCTAACCTAACCTAACCTAACCTAACCTAACCTAACCTAACCTAACCTAACCTAACCTAACCTAACCTAACCTAACCTAACCTAACCTAACCTAACCTAACCTAACCTAACCTAACCTAACCTAACCTAACCTAACCTAACCTAACCTAACCTAACCTAACCTAACCTAACCTAACCTAACCTAACCTAACCTAACCTAACCTAACCTAACCTAACCTAACCTAACCTAACCTAACCTAACCTAACCTAACCTAACCTAACCTAACCTAACCTAACCTAACCTAACCTAACCTAACCTAACCTAACCTAACCTAACCTAACCTAACCTAACCTAACCTAACCTAACCTAACCTAACCTAACCTAACCTAACCTAACCTAACCTAACCTAACCTAACCTAACCTAACCTAACCTAACCTAACCTAACCTAACCTAACCTAACCTAACCTAACCTAACCTAACCTAACCTAACCTAACCTAACCTAACCTAACCTAACCTAACCTAACCTAACCTAACCTAACCTAACCTAACCTAACCTAACCTAACCTAACCTAACCTAACCTAACCTAACCTAACCTAACCTAACCTAACCTAACCTAACCTAACCTAACCTAACCTAACCTAACCTAACCTAACCTAACCTAACCTAACCTAACCTAACCTAACCTAACCTAACCTAACCTAACCTAACCTAACCTAACCTAACCTAACCTAACCTAACCTAACCTAACCTAACCTAACCTAACCTAACCTAACCTAACCTAACCTAACCTAACCTAACCTAACCTAACCTAACCTAACCTAACCTAACCTAACCTAACCTAACCTAACCTAACCTAACCTAACCTAACCTAACCTAACCTAACCTAACCTAACCTAACCTAACCTAACCTAACCTAACCTAACCTAACCTAACCTAACCTAACCTAACCTAACCTAACCTAACCTAACCTAACCTAACCTAACCTAACCTAACCTAACCTAACCTAACCTAACCTAACCTAACCTAACCTAACCTAACCTAACCTAACCTAACCTAACCTAACCTAACCTAACCTAACCTAACCTAACCTAACCTAACCTAACCTAACCTAACCTAACCTAACCTAACCTAACCTAACCTAACCTAACCTAACCTAACCTAACCTAACCTAACCTAACCTAACCTAACCTAACCTAACCTAACCTAACCTAACCTAACCTAACCTAACCTAACCTAACCTAACCTAACCTAACCTAACCTAACCTAACCTAACCTAACCTAACCTAACCTAACCTAACCTAACCTAACCTAACCTAACCTAACCTAACCTAACCTAACCTAACCTAACCTAACCTAACCTAACCTAACCTAACCTAACCTAACCTAACCTAACCTAACCTAACCTAACCTAACCTAACCTAACCTAACCTAACCTAACCTAACCTAACCTAACCTAACCTAACCTAACCTAACCTAACCTAACCTAACCTAACCTAACCTAACCTAACCTAACCTAACCTAACCTAACCTAACCTAACCTAACCTAACCTAACCTAACCTAACCTAACCTAACCTAACCTAACCTAACCTAACCTAACCTAACCTAACCTAACCTAACCTAACCTAACCTAACCTAACCTAACCTAACCTAACCTAACCTAACCTAACCTAACCTAACCTAACCTAACCTAACCTAACCTAACCTAACCTAACCTAACCTAACCTAACCTAACCTAACCTAACCTAACCTAACCTAACCTAACCTAACCTAACCTAACCTAACCTAACCTAACCTAACCTAACCTAACCTAACCTAACCTAACCTAACCTAACCTAACCTAACCTAACCTAACCTAACCTAACCTAACCTAACCTAACCTAACCTAACCTAACCTAACCTAACCTAACCTAACCTAACCTAACCTAACCTAACCTAACCTAACCTAACCTAACCTAACCTAACCTAACCTAACCTAACCTAACCTAACCTAACCTAACCTAACCTAACCTAACCTAACCTAACCTAACCTAACCTAACCTAACCTAACCTAACCTAACCTAACCTAACCTAACCTAACCTAACCTAACCTAACCTAACCTAACCTAACCTAACCTAACCTAACCTAACCTAACCTAACCTAACCTAACCTAACCTAACCTAACCTAACCTAACCTAACCTAACCTAACCTAACCTAACCTAACCTAACCTAACCTAACCTAACCTAACCTAACCTAACCTAACCTAACCTAACCTAACCTAACCTAACCTAACCTAACCTAACCTAACCTAACCTAACCTAACCTAACCTAACCTAACCTAACCTAACCTAACCTAACCTAACCTAACCTAACCTAACCTAACCTAACCTAACCTAACCTAACCTAACCTAACCTAACCTAACCTAACCTAACCTAACCTAACCTAACCTAACCTAACCTAACCTAACCTAACCTAACCTAACCTAACCTAACCTAACCTAACCTAACCTAACCTAACCTAACCTAACCTAACCTAACCTAACCTAACCTAACCTAACCTAACCTAACCTAACCTAACCTAACCTAACCTAACCTAACCTAACCTAACCTAACCTAACCTAACCTAACCTAACCTAACCTAACCTAACCTAACCTAACCTAACCTAACCTAACCTAACCTAACCTAACCTAACCTAACCTAACCTAACCTAACCTAACCTAACCTAACCTAACCTAACCTAACCTAACCTAACCTAACCTAACCTAACCTAACCTAACCTAACCTAACCTAACCTAACCTAACCTAACCTAACCTAACCTAACCTAACCTAACCTAACCTAACCTAACCTAACCTAACCTAACCTAACCTAACCTAACCTAACCTAACCTAACCTAACCTAACCTAACCTAACCTAACCTAACCTAACCTAACCTAACCTAACCTAACCTAACCTAACCTAACCTAACCTAACCTAACCTAACCTAACCTAACCTAACCTAACCTAACCTAACCTAACCTAACCTAACCTAACCTAACCTAACCTAACCTAACCTAACCTAACCTAACCTAACCTAACCTAACCTAACCTAACCTAACCTAACCTAACCTAACCTAACCTAACCTAACCTAACCTAACCTAACCTAACCTAACCTAACCTAACCTAACCTAACCTAACCTAACCTAACCTAACCTAACCTAACCTAACCTAACCTAACCTAACCTAACCTAACCTAACCTAACCTAACCTAACCTAACCTAACCTAACCTAACCTAACCTAACCTAACCTAACCTAACCTAACCTAACCTAACCTAACCTAACCTAACCTAACCTAACCTAACCTAACCTAACCTAACCTAACCTAACCTAACCTAACCTAACCTAACCTAACCTAACCTAACCTAACCTAACCTAACCTAACCTAACCTAACCTAACCTAACCTAACCTAACCTAACCTAACCTAACCTAACCTAACCTAACCTAACCTAACCTAACCTAACCTAACCTAACCTAACCTAACCTAACCTAACCTAACCTAACCTAACCTAACCTAACCTAACCTAACCTAACCTAACCTAACCTAACCTAACCTAACCTAACCTAACCTAACCTAACCTAACCTAACCTAACCTAACCTAACCTAACCTAACCTAACCTAACCTAACCTAACCTAACCTAACCTAACCTAACCTAACCTAACCTAACCTAACCTAACCTAACCTAACCTAACCTAACCTAACCTAACCTAACCTAACCTAACCTAACCTAACCTAACCTAACCTAACCTAACCTAACCTAACCTAACCTAACCTAACCTAACCTAACCTAACCTAACCTAACCTAACCTAACCTAACCTAACCTAACCTAACCTAACCTAACCTAACCTAACCTAACCTAACCTAACCTAACCTAACCTAACCTAACCTAACCTAACCTAACCTAACCTAACCTAACCTAACCTAACCTAACCTAACCTAACCTAACCTAACCTAACCTAACCTAACCTAACCTAACCTAACCTAACCTAACCTAACCTAACCTAACCTAACCTAACCTAACCTAACCTAACCTAACCTAACCTAACCTAACCTAACCTAACCTAACCTAACCTAACCTAACCTAACCTAACCTAACCTAACCTAACCTAACCTAACCTAACCTAACCTAACCTAACCTAACCTAACCTAACCTAACCTAACCTAACCTAACCTAACCTAACCTAACCTAACCTAACCTAACCTAACCTAACCTAACCTAACCTAACCTAACCTAACCTAACCTAACCTAACCTAACCTAACCTAACCTAACCTAACCTAACCTAACCTAACCTAACCTAACCTAACCTAACCTAACCTAACCTAACCTAACCTAACCTAACCTAACCTAACCTAACCTAACCTAACCTAACCTAACCTAACCTAACCTAACCTAACCTAACCTAACCTAACCTAACCTAACCTAACCTAACCTAACCTAACCTAACCTAACCTAACCTAACCTAACCTAACCTAACCTAACCTAACCTAACCTAACCTAACCTAACCTAACCTAACCTAACCTAACCTAACCTAACCTAACCTAACCTAACCTAACCTAACCTAACCTAACCTAACCTAACCTAACCTAACCTAACCTAACCTAACCTAACCTAACCTAACCTAACCTAACCTAACCTAACCTAACCTAACCTAACCTAACCTAACCTAACCTAACCTAACCTAACCTAACCTAACCTAACCTAACCTAACCTAACCTAACCTAACCTAACCTAACCTAACCTAACCTAACCTAACCTAACCTAACCTAACCTAACCTAACCTAACCTAACCTAACCTAACCTAACCTAACCTAACCTAACCTAACCTAACCTAACCTAACCTAACCTAACCTAACCTAACCTAACCTAACCTAACCTAACCTAACCTAACCTAACCTAACCTAACCTAACCTAACCTAACCTAACCTAACCTAACCTAACCTAACCTAACCTAACCTAACCTAACCTAACCTAACCTAACCTAACCTAACCTAACCTAACCTAACCTAACCTAACCTAACCTAACCTAACCTAACCTAACCTAACCTAACCTAACCTAACCTAACCTAACCTAACCTAACCTAACCTAACCTAACCTAACCTAACCTAACCTAACCTAACCTAACCTAACCTAACCTAACCTAACCTAACCTAACCTAACCTAACCTAACCTAACCTAACCTAACCTAACCTAACCTAACCTAACCTAACCTAACCTAACCTAACCTAACCTAACCTAACCTAACCTAACCTAACCTAACCTAACCTAACCTAACCTAACCTAACCTAACCTAACCTAACCTAACCTAACCTAACCTAACCTAACCTAACCTAACCTAACCTAACCTAACCTAACCTAACCTAACCTAACCTAACCTAACCTAACCTAACCTAACCTAACCTAACCTAACCTAACCTAACCTAACCTAACCTAACCTAACCTAACCTAACCTAACCTAACCTAACCTAACCTAACCTAACCTAACCTAACCTAACCTAACCTAACCTAACCTAACCTAACCTAACCTAACCTAACCTAACCTAACCTAACCTAACCTAACCTAACCTAACCTAACCTAACCTAACCTAACCTAACCTAACCTAACCTAACCTAACCTAACCTAACCTAACCTAACCTAACCTAACCTAACCTAACCTAACCTAACCTAACCTAACCTAACCTAACCTAACCTAACCTAACCTAACCTAACCTAACCTAACCTAACCTAACCTAACCTAACCTAACCTAACCTAACCTAACCTAACCTAACCTAACCTAACCTAACCTAACCTAACCTAACCTAACCTAACCTAACCTAACCTAACCTAACCTAACCTAACCTAACCTAACCTAACCTAACCTAACCTAACCTAACCTAACCTAACCTAACCTAACCTAACCTAACCTAACCTAACCTAACCTAACCTAACCTAACCTAACCTAACCTAACCTAACCTAACCTAACCTAACCTAACCTAACCTAACCTAACCTAACCTAACCTAACCTAACCTAACCTAACCTAACCTAACCTAACCTAACCTAACCTAACCTAACCTAACCTAACCTAACCTAACCTAACCTAACCTAACCTAACCTAACCTAACCTAACCTAACCTAACCTAACCTAACCTAACCTAACCTAACCTAACCTAACCTAACCTAACCTAACCTAACCTAACCTAACCTAACCTAACCTAACCTAACCTAACCTAACCTAACCTAACCTAACCTAACCTAACCTAACCTAACCTAACCTAACCTAACCTAACCTAACCTAACCTAACCTAACCTAACCTAACCTAACCTAACCTAACCTAACCTAACCTAACCTAACCTAACCTAACCTAACCTAACCTAACCTAACCTAACCTAACCTAACCTAACCTAACCTAACCTAACCTAACCTAACCTAACCTAACCTAACCTAACCTAACCTAACCTAACCTAACCTAACCTAACCTAACCTAACCTAACCTAACCTAACCTAACCTAACCTAACCTAACCTAACCTAACCTAACCTAACCTAACCTAACCTAACCTAACCTAACCTAACCTAACCTAACCTAACCTAACCTAACCTAACCTAACCTAACCTAACCTAACCTAACCTAACCTAACCTAACCTAACCTAACCTAACCTAACCTAACCTAACCTAACCTAACCTAACCTAACCTAACCTAACCTAACCTAACCTAACCTAACCTAACCTAACCTAACCTAACCTAACCTAACCTAACCTAACCTAACCTAACCTAACCTAACCTAACCTAACCTAACCTAACCTAACCTAACCTAACCTAACCTAACCTAACCTAACCTAACCTAACCTAACCTAACCTAACCTAACCTAACCTAACCTAACCTAACCTAACCTAACCTAACCTAACCTAACCTAACCTAACCTAACCTAACCTAACCTAACCTAACCTAACCTAACCTAACCTAACCTAACCTAACCTAACCTAACCTAACCTAACCTAACCTAACCTAACCTAACCTAACCTAACCTAACCTAACCTAACCTAACCTAACCTAACCTAACCTAACCTAACCTAACCTAACCTAACCTAACCTAACCTAACCTAACCTAACCTAACCTAACCTAACCTAACCTAACCTAACCTAACCTAACCTAACCTAACCTAACCTAACCTAACCTAACCTAACCTAACCTAACCTAACCTAACCTAACCTAACCTAACCTAACCTAACCTAACCTAACCTAACCTAACCTAACCTAACCTAACCTAACCTAACCTAACCTAACCTAACCTAACCTAACCTAACCTAACCTAACCTAACCTAACCTAACCTAACCTAACCTAACCTAACCTAACCTAACCTAACCTAACCTAACCTAACCTAACCTAACCTAACCTAACCTAACCTAACCTAACCTAACCTAACCTAACCTAACCTAACCTAACCTAACCTAACCTAACCTACCTAACCTTTTTTTTTTTTTTTTTTTTTTTTTTTTTAACGTTGGGGAATGCATTTACGCACCGTCCACCTATGCCCCAGGTGGGTGTGTGGGACTCACCAGCCAGAAGGGCCGGTACTACCCACTAAACCCCAACGATCCCAACCCCTCCGCCATAATGGGACGCCGCAGGATCGCTCGCGCATTCAACTACGACGCCCCGGCGGTAGGCCCGAAGGCCACCATCTGGTGAGGCCCCCGTAGGAACCCCACAGCGGCTGCAGAGGTCAGGGCCCGAAACACCGGCCCTCTCCCCTGCAGCCCCACCGCGTCCGCCATCTTACGGTGACGGCCCCGTCTAGGCCGCGGAAGCAGGAGACTGGCAAATACCACGACTCCCCTCCTGCCGCGGCCCACCCCTCTACCGGTTGCGAGGCTATTAACACAGCCCCGCCACCGGCTCCCCCCCATCCGATCGCGGGACCACCGAAGCGGTCCCGCCACCGGCGGCCACACGCCGACAGCCGAAGCCACGACGCGCGGCCCCGTCCGGACCACGGAAGGAGAAGACTGGCAAATACCACGACTCCCCTCCCGCCGCGGCCCACTCCTCTACCGGTTGCGAGGCTATTAACACAGCCTCGCCACCGGCACCCCTCATCCGATCGCGGGACCACCGAAGCGGCCCCGCCACCGGCGGCCACACGCCGACAGCCGAAGCCACGACGCGCGGCCCCGTCTGGGCCGCGGAAGGAGAAGACTGGCAAATACCACGACTCCCCTCCTGCCGCGGCCAAACCGCTCCTCCCACAAAAGTGGGCCAAACCCCCCACCGAAGTGGGACCCATCCCCGCACGCCACGCCACCCCCCATCCCGGGTGGCCGCAACCCCGTCAGATGCGACCACGACAGGGGGAGGCCGCCAAACCTTCCACAAAAGTGGACCTCCGTCCGCCCACCGAAGTGGGTAACCGTCACTCCTGGCCGCAAGCAGCCCCGTCCGTCTGGCGCCTGACCGCATTCGACGGGCTACGATCGGAGACGCCCCTCCCCATCCCCCCGTCGGTTGCCGCAACGCCGTCAGATGCGGTACCGAACGAGGGGCACCAATCAGTCCACCGAAGTGGACACCCGTCTAGCCACAAAGTGGCACCCTCCCCAAGCGGTAGCCGCAACGCCGGAAGCCGTAGCCTCAACGACGAGCGGCACCGTGCGGGTTGCGGGCCTCAACCGCGTTCGACGGCCCACGGCTGCAGACCCCCCGCCCCCCATGCTGTTGGTCCGCGCCGGATTTCTCCGGTACCACCCGCCCGGTCTGAAGGCGAGTGGCGTTCCCCTATCCGCCACCTGGGGACGCGCCCGGTAGGAGTCAGCTCTCCCCCGGGAACCTAACCTAACCTAACCTAACCTAACCTAACCTAACCTAACCTAACCTAACCTAACCTAACCTAACCTAACCTAACCTAACCTAACCTAACCTAACCTAACCTAACCTAACCTAACCTAACCTAACCTAACCTAACCTAACCTAACCTAACCTAACCTAACCTAACCTAACCTAACCTAACCTAACCTAACCTAACCTAACCTAACCTAACCTAACCTAACCTAACCTAACCTAACCTAACCTAACCTAACCTAACCTAACCTAACCTAACCTAACCTAACCTAACCTAACCTAACCTAACCTAACCTAACCTAACCTAACCTAACCTAACCTAACCTAACCTAACCTAACCTAACCTAACCTAACCTAACCTAACCTAACCTAACCTAACCTAACCTAACCTAACCTAACCTAACCTAACCTAACCTAACCTAACCTAACCTAACCTAACCTAACCTAACCTAACCTAACCTAACCTAACCTAACCTAACCTAACCTAACCTAACCTAACCTAACCTAACCTAACCTAACCTAACCTAACCTAACCTAACCTAACCTAACCTAACCTAACCTAACCTAACCTAACCTAACCTAACCTAACCTAACCTAACCTAACCTAACCTAACCTAACCTAACCTAACCTAACCTAACCTAACCTAACCTAACCTAACCTAACCTAACCTAACCTAACCTAACCTAACCTAACCTAACCTAACCTAACCTAACCTAACCTAACCTAACCTAACCTAACCTAACCTAACCTAACCTAACCTAACCTAACCTAACCTAACCTAACCTAACCTAACCTAACCTAACCTAACCTAACCTAACCTAACCTAACCTAACCTAACCTAACCTAACCTAACCTAACCTAACCTAACCTAACCTAACCTAACCTAACCTAACCTAACCTAACCTAACCTAACCTAACCTAACCTAACCTAACCTAACCTAACCTAACCTAACCTAACCTAACCTAACCTAACCTAACCTAACCTAACCTAACCTAACCTAACCTAACCTAACCTAACCTAACCTAACCTAACCTAACCTAACCTAACCTAACCTAACCTAACCTAACCTAACCTAACCTAACCTAACCTAACCTAACCTAACCTAACCTAACCTAACCTAACCTAACCTAACCTAACCTAACCTAACCTAACCTAACCTAACCTAACCTAACCTAACCTAACCTAACCTAACCTAACCTAACCTAACCTAACCTAACCTAACCTAACCTAACCTAACCTAACCTAACCTAACCTAACCTAACCTAACCTAACCTAACCTAACCTAACCTAACCTAACCTAACCTAACCTAACCTAACCTAACCTAACCTAACCTAACCTAACCTAACCTAACCTAACCTAACCTAACCTAACCTAACCTAACCTAACCTAACCTAACCTAACCTAACCTAACCTAACCTAACCTAACCTAACCTAACCTAACCTAACCTAACCTAACCTAACCTAACCTAACCTAACCTAACCTAACCTAACCTAACCTAACCTAACCTAACCTAACCTAACCTAACCTAACCTAACCTAACCTAACCTAACCTAACCTAACCTAACCTAACCTAACCTAACCTAACCTAACCTAACCTAACCTAACCTAACCTAACCTAACCTAACCTAACCTAACCTAACCTAACCTAACCTAACCTAACCTAACCTAACCTAACCTAACCTAACCTAACCTAACCTAACCTAACCTAACCTAACCTAACCTAACCTAACCTAACCTAACCTAACCTAACCTAACCTAACCTAACCTAACCTAACCTAACCTAACCTAACCTAACCTAACCTAACCTAACCTAACCTAACCTAACCTAACCTAACCTAACCTAACCTAACCTAACCTAACCTAACCTAACCTAACCTAACCTAACCTAACCTAACCTAACCTAACCTAACCTAACCTAACCTAACCTAACCTAACCTAACCTAACCTAACCTAACCTAACCTAACCTAACCTAACCTAACCTAACCTAACCTAACCTAACCTAACCTAACCTAACCTAACCTAACCTAACCTAACCTAACCTAACCTAACCTAACCTAACCTAACCTAACCTAACCTAACCTAACCTAACCTAACCTAACCTAACCTAACCTAACCTAACCTAACCTAACCTAACCTAACCTAACCTAACCTAACCTAACCTAACCTAACCTAACCTAACCTAACCTAACCTAACCTAACCTAACCTAACCTAACCTAACCTAACCTAACCTAACCTAACCTAACCTAACCTAACCTAACCTAACCTAACCTAACCTAACCTAACCTAACCAACCTAACCTAACCTAACCTAACCTAACCTAACCTAACCTAACCTAACCTAACCTAACCTAACCTAACCTAACCTAACCTAACCTAACCTAACCTAACCTAACCTAACCTAACCTAACCTAACCTAACCTAACCTAACCTAACCTAACCTAACCTAACCTAACCTAACCTAACCTAACCTAACCTAACCTAACCTAACCTAACCTAACCTAACCTAACCTAACCTAACCTAACCTAACCTAACCTAACCTAACCTAACCTAACCTAACCTAACCTAACCTAACCTAACCTAACCTAACCTAACCTAACCTAACCTAACCTAACCTAACCTAACCTAACCTAACCTAACCTAACCTAACCTAACCTAACCTAACCTAACCTAACCTAACCTAACCTAACCTAACCTAACCTAACCTAACCTAACCTAACCTAACCTAACCTAACCTAACCTAACCTAACCTAACCTAACCTAACCTATCTTAGAATTGAAGAAAGACATTACATTAATAAGGGAAGAGCCCAAAACTATTAGTAAAACAATAGAAGATTTAAGAGAAGACATCAAATCAATCATAGAAGAACCAAAAAGTATTAGACAAACTATAGAAGTATTAAGAGAAGACATAAAACAAATCAGAGAAGAACCTAAAATAACAAATACAATAGAAGCAGGAAATACAATGCAAAGAACGTACGCTGAAGTGACATATGAAAAACCTAAGGCAACCCACTGCCTAATAGTAGGCACGGTAGAGCCGATAGACACCAGCGAAGACGTTGCCAACAAAATAAAAAACACCATAAAAGCTAATGAATCGGGCTATCAAATATCAAAGTTTCGGAAAATAAAAGACCAAAAAATACTAATTGGAAGTGAAAATGAAGCAGACCTGGACCAAATTAAAACAAAATTAGAACAAAATAAAAACTTTAGGGTGGAGATTAAAACAAACAAGGACCCATTAATTATTATAAGAAACCTAAGCAGCAGTAACACGGACGAGGACATACTAAACGCACTAAGTAAACAAAACAGTAACCTTATTCAGCATATCCCGGATACGGAATACAGAGCCAAAGTACGTCACAGGAGGAAGGCGCGGAACCCGCTGGAAACCCACGTGGTTCTGCAGGTTTCCCCAATGCTGTGGAAATCCTTAACCACAGCAGGCAGAATCTACGTGGACTTACAGCGGGTCCCAGTATTTGATTTATCACCATTAGTACAGTGCTCAAGGTGTTTGCAATTCGGGCACGGAAAAAAGTGGTGCACGGAGAGTACCGACATATGTAGTCACTGCACGGGACCACATATGCGGGAGCAGTGCCCAAGCCGCCTTGCAGGGGAGGAACCCACTTGCAAAAACTGCACGCAGGCGAAATTAGCAGAAACGAATCACAACACCTTTGATGCACATTGCCCAGTCCGAAAAAAATGGGACGCATTAGCGCGATCAAGTGTGGCGTACTGTTAGCACTAGATAAAACAGCAGCAGACACTAAAAACGCACGGTATAATAACATATACCAGTATTAAATGCATCATTTAAAACGAGGCGAAGTTGTCGGAAAAGCTGAAAACAACACAACAGATCACAATCAACATCAAGCAATAGTAAAAGAAATTAGATATAGACAAACATCAACTAGATTAAAGATAGATAGATAAGCAGTAGTACATGCAGGGAAAAAAAAAAAAAAAAAAAAAAAAAAAAAAAAAAAAAAAAAAAAAAAAAAAAAAAAAAAAAAAAAAAAAAAAAAAAAAAAAAAAAACCATGACGAAAAAGAGAAGTACACAACTGACAAATAAAAGCATAATAATAAAAAAAAAAAAAAAAAAAAAAAAAAAAAAAAAAAAAAAAAAAAAAAAAACTGCAGTACGAACATAGTAATAAAATTAGCATAGAATATGTACATGTATATTTATAATTGTATAAATGTGTTATGTACAAGAGATAAAGATAAGAAATATGTATATAGATTTAAGCACCCATAAAACAACAAACAACAAGAGATAAAAATAAGTAACTGTATATAGAATTAAGCATCCATAACATTAAAAATATTATTAGGTAATAAATAATAAAACTACTGTGTAAGATACAAATAAATGAAAAATAGTATTAGCAAGTAATGACTCCTCCCAAAGTTGAGAACAAGTAAGGCTATATGTAAAAAAGAAATAAAAGTAGAAAATAAAATTGTAAATAATCACCTTAAACCTAATGGTTAAAACTCTCTGTAAAAAAAGAAAATATTGTAAAAAAGGATTCTGACCACCATGTCAGAAGAAACCGGTGTTATTAAATAAAAAAAAAAAAAAAAAAACCTAACCTAACCTAACCTAACCTAACCTAACCTAACCTAACCTAACCTAACCTAACCTAACCTAACCTAACCTAACCTAACCTAACCTAACCTAACCTAACCTAACCTAACCTAACCTAACCTAACCTAACCTAACCTAACCTAACCTAACCTAACCTAACCTAACCTAACCTAACCTAACCTAACCTAACCTAACCTAACCTAACCTAACCTAACCTAACCTAACCTAACCTAACCTAACCTAACCTAACCTAACCTAACCTAACCTAACCTAACCTAACCTAACCTAACCTAACCTAACCTAACCTAACCTAACCTAACCTAACCTAACCGCAGGGTTGACCGGGGTACAACGAGCTCGGATCACAACACGATACTGTTCGACATAAACATAGGTAAAAACAAGCCGAATGTTCCTCTTGGGTCCACCAGGATCTTTAATACAAAAAACACAGATTGGTTAGAATTCAAAAATAAATTAAAGATAAAACTAGAAGAAAATAAACTAAATAAAATAGAAGTAGCTAAAATTAAAAATACAACTGAATTAGAAACAATCATAAAACTATATACAGAACAAATAAAATCGACAAGTTTAGAACAAATACCGCGAAAGAAAACTAACAATAAAATAAGAATACCCTGGTGGACACAAGAATTAGAACAACAAAAAAGGAACATGATGACACTAAAACGAAGAATACCCTGCTCAGCTCCCTCCCGACGCGAACATGTTGTAGGAGTGTACCTCGAAGCCAAAAACAAGTATGAGGCACTGGCGGAGAAGGAACAGATCAGGAGCTGGAAGGAGTTCTGCGGGAAACAGGACCGCGAGAGCATCTGGGATGGCATATACCGAGTCCTGAGAAGGACAACGGTAAGCCATGAAGACCAGATGCTCTCGAAAAATGATGCGATCTTATCTCCCGTAGAATCCGTGCAGCTCCTGGCCGAAACCTTCTTTCCCCATGACAACCCCGAGGACGACACCCTGGAACATAAACAGGTCAGAGCTGCTGCAACAAGCGCAGTAACAGACTCATACAATGTCACTAACAATGATCCGCCATTCACAATGAATGAAATTATCAGCGTTGTTAAAAGTTTCAATGCCAAGAAGGCCCCAGGAGGGGACGGATTGACAGCAGACATATGCCAAGTCGCAATCGAGGCAGATCCAGAAGTATTTCTGGAAATTGCAAATAAATGTCTGGAACTATCGCACTTCCCAGCAGATTGGAAAAAGGCGACGGTAGTGGTCCTACGGAAGCCTGGGAAAGGTGATTACACCAATCCTAAGGCTTACCGACCAATAGGGCTACTACCGTTGCTAGGCAAAATGCTGGAAAAGGCGATGGTTCGCAGAATTAGATGGCATATGCT
>FR990000.1:14632500-14912500 GCA_905404265.1 Fabriciana adippe | reverse complement strand
CGGTGGCAGCCCCGTCAAGGCCGCGGGGGGCAGGGAGAACGGCGCACCGAAATACCGGCACTCCTCTCCCACCGCGGCCTTCCCCTCTGCCAGTTGCGAGCCCGTTTTCACAGACCCGCAACCGGTACCCACCCTCCGGAAGCGAGACCGCCGAAGCGGCCCCACCCCGGTGGCCGCAACTCCGGAAGCCGAAGCCTCAACGGAGAGCGGCCCCTCCCTGAGCGTGCCTCTAACCGTGGGGGTCTGAACCACGGTTAGAGGCACGCCCCTGCTGTTGGTCCGCGCCGGATTTCTCCGGTACCACCCGCCCGTCTGTGCTCAGGCGGGTGGCGTTCCCCCATCCGCCACCTGGGGACGCGCCCGGTAGGAGTCAGCTCTCCCCCGGGAACCTAACCTAACCTAACCTAACCTAACCTAACCTAACCTAACCTAACCTAACCTAACCTAACCTAACCTAACCTAACCTAACCTAACCTAACCTAACCTAACCTAACCTAACCTAACCTAACCTAACCTAACCTAACCTAACCTAACCTAACCTAACCTAACCTAACCTAACCTAACCTAACCTAACCTAACCTAACCTAACCTAACCTAACCTAACCTAACCTAACCTAACCTAACCTAACCTAACCTAACCTAACCTAACCTAACCTAACCTAACCTAACCTAACCTAACCTAACCTAACCTAACCTAACCTAACCTAACCTAACCTAACCTAACCTAACCTAACCTAACCTAACCTAACCTAACCTAACCTAACCTAACCTAACCTAACCTAACCTAACCTAACCTAACCTAACCTAACCTAACCTAACCTAACCTAACCTAACCTAACCTAACCTAACCTAACCTAACCTAACCTAACCTAACCTAACCTAACCTAACCTAACCTAACCTAACCTAACCTAACCTAACCTAACCTAACCTAACCTAACCTAACCTAACCTAACCTAACCTAACCTAACCTAACCTAACCTAACCTAACCTAACCTAACCTAACCTAACCTAACCTAACCTAACCTAACCTAACCTAACCTAACCTAACCTAACCTAACCTAACCTAACCTAACCTAACCTAACCTAACCTAACCTAACCTAACCTAACCTAACCTAACCTAACCTAACCTAACCTAACCTAACCTAACCTAACCTAACCTAACCTAACCTAACCTAACCTAACCTAACCTAACCTAACCTAACCTAACCTAACCTAACCTAACCTAACCTAACCTAACCTAACCTAACCTAACCTTTTTTTTTTTTTTTTTTTTTAACGTGTGGAAAACCCTGTTACGGGTACCCGCTCGCCTGGGGAAGCGAGACGGGTTATGTGGGGCTCCTGCCGCGCAAAGATGGTAAACGCACGGCAGCCTACCCACTAAAAACCACACGAGAGGCCACTCTGTCGCCACGGCTGGGGTCACAGGCATCCAGATTCTTCTGTAAACCCCAGCGGCGAGTGCCTGTCAAGGCCCGTGGACGGCCGACTTCCCCAAGTCGACCGCCCTCTGGCTGTGCTAGGGGGGGAGGCGGCGATCGTGTGCCGCTCTCCGGCGCCCGGTCCTTCTGCGGCGGAGGGCGAGATCGGAAGTCGCCTCCCTCTCTCTCTCCGCCGCCTCCTTCTGCGACATCACGTCCTCGCAGAAGGACAGGACGGCACCCCAAGACCTTTCGCTACCGGCCATGGCAGAGATCACAGCCGGCAACGTCAGGTCCGCCCCCACAACACTTTGGAGCGCCTCGCGCTCCGTCGCCCAAGCTGGGCACACCTCCAGCGTATGCTGGGCCGACTCATCGGGACAGTCGTCGCAGTGGTGGCAGCGAGGAGAGGGCTCCCTCCCGGCGACCCGACACAGATATCCCCCGAAGCAACCATGCCCCGAGAGGATCTGCGTGGTGCGGAAGGTTAGGACGCCATGTCGCCTGCCCAACCACTGCGCGAGAGTGGGGCGAACCGCCTCGATGGTCCGTCGGCCAGCGCAAGGGTGCTCCAGCCTGGACCGCCACTCTTCTACTGCGGCTACCCGCTCATCCTCTAGCTCGATCTGGCGTGGTTCTGTGCTGGGATCCCTGGACGCTAGGTCTCGACGCCGACGATATATCGACGCCAAGGAACGCGCATCCAGGTCCCACGGCAGTACTCCCGCCAGCACACATGCCACTTCCCCTGAGATGGTACGGTACCCTCGGATGACCCTGATCGCCATCACTCTCTGCGCCCTCCGCAGCAGAGCGATGTTTTCGCGATCCAGGGTATCCGCCCACACTGGGGCACCGTACATCGCCATCGACCGTATAACGCCTGTGTATAGCCTCCTTGTTACGGCACTCGGCCCGCCCACGTTTGGCAGTAGCCTGCTCAACGCCGCCGCCTCCTTCAACAATCGCGGCACCAAGGCATCGAAATGCGCCCGGAAGTCCCACCGGCTGTCGAGCACAAGTCCTAAGTACTTCATTGTACTCTTCACGCCGATGCGGACTCCCCCTACGGCAATGTGCGCGTCCGATGGAGGTGCCCTACGAGGACCATGGAAGCATATTGCCTCCGATTTTCCGAGAGCAACCTCCAAACCTAACCGACGGATCCTACCAACGTAGAACGCCACTCCCGCTTTGGCCAGTATGGCTGCCTCGCTATAGGTTCGATGACGAGCTGTTACCAATGTGTCATCAGCGTAGCATGTCACTTCGACTCCCCGAAGACCTGTGCCCCGCAGCACCCAGTCATATCCGATGCTCCACAGGAGTGGTCCGAGTACCGACCCCTGTGGAACACCACATACCACCTCCCGGCTTTCCCAGCCACCTTGCACTGGGAACTTCACCCACCTCTCCGACAGGTAGGCCCCAACGACGCGACGGAGGTAGGTCGGCACCCCATGATAGCGGAGTGCCTCCCTTATGCAGCTCCAAGGCAACGTGTTAAACGCGTTCGCGATGTCCAGCGATACCGCGATAACAACGTCGCCCCGGGAGACTGCTTCCTGCGCCTGGGACCGGACGCGCAGAATGGCATCCACAGTGGAACGGCCACCGCGAAAGCCAAACTGGACGTCGGAGAGGTCGGGTCCAACCTGCTCCAAGTGCGCAACCAAGCGCCCTGCCACGATGCGCTCAAAGAGTTTGGCCACTTCGTCCAGGAGGACGATGGGACGGTACGCAGACGGAGATTCCGCGGGCCGCCCCTCCTTTTTGAGGAGGACTAGTCTGCCTGTCTTCCACCGCTGTGGAATTATGGCTTGAGCCAGACAGGCAGTAAATAGTCCTCGAACTCGCAGCTCCAAGGACTCCATGGCCAACACCCAAACTCGCCCCGGAATACCATCGGGGCCGGGGGCAACGCTCTTTACTCGGAGACGGGCTACCGCTCTAGCGAGCTCCTCTTCATCGACTTCCGGGACATCTCTGTTCTCCTCTACCCTCTGCTCTGTCCGTGAGGCCATTGGTGGCGGCTGATGTTCTGCCTGCACACCGTGAGGAAATAGAGTCGCGACCACTTCCTGGACAACGCCTGGCTGGAGAGATTGCGTAAGTGGGGGGGCCCAAGGACGGAGCTTGTTCCGCACCATCCTGTAGGGCGTCCCCCAGGGATCGCGGTTGAGCTCATCCAGCATCCGCTCCCTGGCCGTGGTCTGCGACTCAGCTATCGCCACCTGAAGGCTGGTTCTTGTGGCAGCATACTCCTCGTATAACCTCTCTTCCTCAGCCCTATGTCTTTCCCTGTCCTCTGCGTTGCGGCTCCTGAAACGCCGCCTGCGACAGCGGGTGTACTGACGTCTGGCGGCCACACACTCGTCGCGCAGTTGCGCAATCGCCGCCGTCCACCAGTACACCTGGCGCCTAGATGGGCAGCGCCTTGAGCGAGGCATGGACAGATCGCAGGCTCTCGTCACTAACTCCCTCAGTCTCTCCGCAGAGTCTTCGACGTTCGCCGTGTTCTGGGGCAGCCATGATGCGACTAGAACCGCCTCCTTCAGCACCTCTACATCGAGGCGCTTTAACTGCCACCTCGGACTGTCCTCTCCCGAAGTTCGCCTAGAGCCTGGCGGCACCGCCGGATGTGTGGAGATCTCAAAACAGATGTATAGGTGGTCCGAGAGAGTCTCCACATCTTCCAGCACTCGCCAGCCCTGGACACGGCGCGCTAAGGCCGGACTCGCGAACGTTACGTCCACGATGGACCCACCCTGCCGTCGCACGCACGTGTTGGCCGTTCCTCGGTTAAGGACAGTCAAGTCGGTGGCAACTACCCACTCCGCAAGGGCCCTCCCCCGTGCGTCCTCCACTACCGAGCCCCACAAGCTGGACTTTGCGTTCAAGTCCCCCGCGAGAAGGACTTCCGCAGGCTGGAACCTGGCAATTAAATCCCCCAGCCTGTCCAAAAACTCTTCAAATTCGGCCAGAGTTTTGTTAGGGGAGAAATATGCTCCGACTACGACGGTCCGACCCAGCAGTGCCGCGACGCATCCCGAACCCTTCACTACACGCGTGAAAGGCGGGGCACCGACGGCGACCTGGGTCACGATAGCGACCTGCCCGTCATCATCCCCCGCCCAATTATCCCGCGGTGGGACCGAGTATGGCTCTGCTATTATGGCGATCTGCCCCGACCACTGCACCAGGCTTTGAACAAACAAGTCCTGAGCTCTGGCGCAGTGGTTCAAGTTCGTCTGCATAATTCTAGTTGCCATTCTTGCTGTCCGTCCTCAGATCTTCTGTTGGCGACTTGGCTGCCCTCTTTGCAGGACGGCAACGAGCAGGGGCCCGGGTACAAGCTGCGCTCCCGACAATGTGGTTGGCAGGCCTCTTAGCGGCCTCGCAGACCGGGCAGTGTGGCTTGGCCGAGCATTGGCCACGTTGGTGCCCTGGTTGACCACATCGGTAACACTGGCTGCTGCGATCATCACTGCCGGTGCATTTCGCCGCTACATGTCCCAACTCGTGGCAGCGGAAACAGCGCTGTGGCCGTGATTGCAGCAACCTAGCTGTCACCGACACGAACCCTACCCGTACTTTCCCTTCACTTGCGACCTTTCTAGCGGCCAATATGGGACATTTGACCCAGGCCGACCCCACACCAAACCGATCACGACGTATCTCGCCGACCCTTATCGTCTCCTTGGCGCAGTTACCCGTCTTACTGACCGCTTCAGCTAATTCTTCTGAAGTCACCGAATCGTCCAGACCCTGCACCCTAAGTTCAGCGCACTTGATTGGTCGGTAGATGTGCACATCCTCATTGGCCAGGATATTATTCAATTTCTGCACTAGGGCATCGGCCTTGCATTCATTGTTATTTCCAGGTAGCTCCAGCATCCTGGCACCTGTCGCAGCCACCTTGTATCTAAGATCTTTGATGCCCAGGTCGTTGAGGTCTAGCTTTGGCTTGACCTGGGCAAACACATCTCCGTATGTCACCTTCCGTTCAATTGCTGAGGGCTGGAGCCTGATAACGACTGCAGCAGAACGAGGTGGGCGCAGCTTGGATGGTTTCTGTTTACCAGGTGGCACCTTCTTCTGTAATTTCTTGGCCGCTGCTGCCTTCTTTTTTGCACCCCGCTTGACTACCAGATTCCAACCCTCTGAAGCGATAGGAGCGGGTGGAGGTGGCGTTACTACTCTGGGAGCAACTGGTTGCGTTGGGTTAGAAGATGCCTTCTTCCTTTTCTTTTCCCTCTTCTTGAGCGCCTTCCGACCAGGATTGGCCGGAGCCATCAGGGTAGTGGCAGTGGCAGTGGGATTAAAAGCATCCACAGGTAACGGCGATGGAACTCGTTCCTCTGGCAGCAGCCGAGCTTCCAACGCCTCGAAACGGGCACTCATTTTGGTGTCAACCTGCACCATAATGGAGCGCACCAGTTCCTCGGCATTGAACGGCAACGGGCCTGGTGTTTGGATAGTGGTCCCCCGCCCTTGAGAATCCGCCCGCGGCATGACTGCGTCTGTAGTCACTTCCACATTTGCGGGAGGTGATTGTGGCGACGGTGCTGTACGAATTTTTTCTAGTTCCGATCGCATCTCTTGTACCTCTCTTTTTAAGTGTGCTACCTCCTCCTGAAGCCTGATGTTATTGGCTCGGAGCTGTGCCGCCTCTTCAGATGCCGTACGCCGGGCAAGAACATCGACGGCCCCAGCGATTGTAGCCGCAGCATCTTTAAGGGCCTTGGTAAAGGTACCCTTTAAGTTACCCGATCTTGTGGCGACCCTCTCTATAACTTCCAGGCTGCTCTTTACCTTCCCCTGGAGGTCCGCTGCCGAGTCCGCCTCCTCATCTTTGGACCCACGTGATAGGCGTGGGCTGGTTCTTTGTGCTCTGGTCCTCCTCTATAACTTCCAGGCTGCTCTTTACCTTCCCCTGGAGGTCCGCTGCCGAGTCCGCCTCCTCATCTTTGGACCCACGTGATAGGCGTGGGCTGGTTCTTTGTGCTCTGGTCCTCAGCGCCGATGCCATATCGGCCACTTCTTTCTGGGCTCTGAGTCTTAGCTCTTCTCGCCTTGCCTCGTTGAGAGCTCGCTGAGCTTCAGCTAGTCCCACATACTGGCCTGTTGTGGGTGGCCGACCTCTTCCGCGAATGGTTGCTGGTTTAGCCTTGGGTCCACTCTCGTCATCCGGTGACCCGGACTGGCTCCGGCAACCTTGCGCTGCAGCAGCTCTTGTAAGCACGCTGCCTACGCCCTTCCCGGGCCTACGCGCGACTCCGCCCTTCGCGGGCCCCGCAACAACTCCGCCCATCGCAGGCTCTACGTCTACTCCGCCCTTCTCGGGCCCAGCATCACCTCCGCCCATCCCGGGCTCCACTCCGACCTCACAGTGGCCATGTTTGTCCCCCCCAGAATTCTCGGGACAGCACGCCGTAGCGTGGAGGGATTCCGCAGCGATAGCACTGCTACCCTCCTGGGGTAGTTTCGAATTTATTTTAACATTGGCCATCATGAAGAAAAGAAAAGGGGCTGATCCACAGCTTCGGCTTTGTTTAGGGTGTGCTCCCCTAGGCCGTGGGGCTAACAAGCCCCTATAGGCACGCCCATGCCTACTGGATTTGGTCCGCGCCGGATGAACCGGTACCACCCGCTCAGTTGTGCGGGTGGCGTTCCCCTATCCGCCACCTGGGGACGCGCCCGGTAGGAGTCCAGCAACTCCCCCGGGAACCTAACCTAACCTTTTTTTTTTTTTTTTTTTTTTTTTTTTTTTTTAACGTGTGGAAAACCCTGTTACGGGTACCCGCTCGCCTGGGGTAGCGAGACGGGTTATGTGGGGCTCCTGCCGCGCAAAGATGGTAAGTGCACGGCAGCCTACCCACTAAAAACCACACGAAAGGCCACTCTGTCGCCATAAGGCTGGGGTCACAGGCATCCGGATTCCTCTGTAAACCCCAGCGGCGAGTGCCTGTCAAGGCCCGTCCCGGTGTCAGGGGCTAAGGTGTTCGAACACCCCTGACGGCCTCCTCGAGTGGCGCCCGGACGACTCCGCGCGCGCCCTCTCGGGCCAGATTAGTGGACGGCCGACTTCCCCAAGTCGACCGCCCTCTGGCTGTGCTAGGGGGGGAGGCGGCGATCGTGTGCCGCTCTCCGGCGCCCGGTCCTTCTGCGGCGGAGGGCGAGATCGGAAGTCGCCTCCCTCTCTCTCTCCGCCGCCTCCTTCTGCGACATCACCTCCTCGCAGAAGGACAGGACGGCGTCCCAGGACCTTTCGCTACCGGCCATGGCAGAGATCACAGCCGGCAACGTCAGGTCCGCCCCCACGACACTCTGTAGCGCCTCGCGCTCCGTCGCCCAAGCTGGGCACACCTCCAGCGTATGCTGGGCCGACTCATCGGGACAGTCGTCGCAATGGTGGCAGCGAGGAGAGGGCTCCCTCCCGGCGACCCGACACAGATATCCCCCGAAGCAACCATGCCCCGAGAGAATCTGCGTGGCGCGGAAGGTTAGGACGCCATGCCGCCTGCCCAACCACTGCGCGAGAGTGGGGCGAACCGCCTCGATGGTCCGTCGGCCAGCGCAAGGGTGCTCCAGCCTGGACCGCCACTCTTCTACTGCGGCTACCCGCTCATCTTCTTGGTCGATCTGGCGTGGGTCTGTGCTGGGATCCCTGGACGCTAGGTCTCGACGCCGACGATATATCGACGCCAAGGAACGCGCATCCAGGTCCCACGGCAGTACTCCCGCCAGCACACATGCCACCTCCCCCGAGATGGTACGGTACCCTCGGATGACCCTTATCGCCATCACTCTCTGCGCCCTCCGCAGCAGAGCGATGTTTTCACGATCCAGGGCATCCGACCACACTGGGGCACCGTACATCGCCATCGACCGAACGACACCTGTATAGAGCTTTCTTGTTACGGCACTCGGCCCGCCCACGTTTGGCAGTAGCCTGCTCAACGCCGCCGCCTCCTTCAACAATCGCGGCACCAAGGCATCGAAATGCGCCCGGAAGTCCCACCGGCTGTCGAGCACAAGTCCTAAGTACTTCATTGTACTCTTCACGCCGATGCGGACTCCCCCTACGGCGATGTGCGCGTCCGATGGAGGTGCCCTACGAGGACCATGGAAGCATATTGCCTCCGATTTTCCGAGAGCAACCTCCAAACCTAACCGCCGGATCCTACCAACGTAGAACGCTACTCCCGCTTTGGCCAGTATGGCTGCCTCGCTATAGCTTCGATGACGAGCTGTTACCAATGTGTCATCAGCGTAACATGTCACTTCGACTCCCCGAAGACCTGTGCCCCGCAGCACCCAGTCATATCCGATGTTCCACAGGAGTGGTCCGAGTACCGACCCCTGTGGAACACCACATACCACCTCCCGGCTGTCCCAGCCACCTTGCACTGGGAACTTCACCCACCTCTCCGACAGGTAGGCCCCAACGACGCGACGGAGGTAGGTCGGCACCCCATGATAGCGGAGTGCCTCCCTTATGCAACTCCAAGGCAACGTGTTAAAAGCGTTCGCGATGTCCAGCGATACCGCGATAACAACGTCGCCCCGGGAGACTGCTTCCTGCGCCTGGGACCGGACGCGCAGAATGGCATCCACAGTGGAACGGCCACCGCGAAAGCCAAACTGGACGTCGGAGAGGTTGGGTCCCGCCCGTTCTAGATGCGCCACCAAGCGCCCGGCCACTACCCGCTCAAAGAGCTTGGCCACTTCGTCTAGGAGGACGATGGGACGGTACGCAGACGGAGATTCCGCGGGCCGCCCCTCCTTTTTGAGGAGAACTAGTCTGCCTGTCTTCCACCGCTGTGGAATTATGGCTTGAGCCAGACAGGCAGTAAATAGTCCTCGAACTCGTGGCTCCAGAGACTCCATGGCCAACACCCAAACTCGCCCCGGTATACCATCGGGGCCGGGGGCAACGCTCTTTTTCCGGAGACGGGCTACTGCTCTTGAAAGCTCTTCTTCATCCACTTCCGGGACTTCTCCGTCCTCCTCTGTCATTTCCCGTGAGGCTATTGGTGGCGGCTGATGTTCTGCCTGCGCACCGTGAGGAAACAAAGTCGCAACCACTTCCCGGACTACGCTGGGCTGGAGAGATTGCGTAAGTGGGGGAGCCCAAGGACGGAGCTTGTTCCGCACCATCCTATAGGGCGTCCCCCAGGGATCGCAGTTCAACTCATCCAGCATCCGCTCCCTGGCCGTGGTCTGCGACTCAGCTATCGCCACCTGAAGACTGGTTCTTGTGGCAGCATACTTCTCGTATAACCTCTCTTCCTCAGCCCTATGTCTTTCCCTGTCCTCTGCGTTGCGGCTCCTGAATCGCCGTCTGCGACAGCGGGTGTACTGACGTCTGGCGGCCACACACTCGTCGCGCAGTTGCGCAATCGCCGCCGTCCACCAGTACACCTGGCGCCTAGATGGGCAGCGCCTTGAGCGAGGCATGGACAGATCGCAGGCTCTCGTCACTAACTCCCTCAGTCTCTCCGCAGAGTCTTCGACGTTCGCCGTGTTCTGGGGCAGCCATGATGCGACTAGAACCGCCTCCTTCAGCACTTCTACATCGAGGCGCTTTGACTGCCACCTCGGACTGTCCTCTCCCGAGGTTCGCCTTGGGCCTGGCGGTACCGCCGGATGTGTGGAGATCTCAAAACAGATGTATAGGTGGTCCGAGAGAGTCTCCACATCTTCCAGCACTCGCCAGCCCTGGACACGGCGCGCTAAGGCCGGGCTCGCGAACGTTACGTCCACGATGGACCCGCCCTGCCGTCGCACGCACGTGTTGGCCGTTCCCCGGTTAAGGACAGTCAAGTTGGTGGCAACCACCCACTCCGCAAGGGCCCTCCCCCGAGCATCTTCCACTGCCGAGCCCCACAAGCTGGACTTTGCATTCAAGTCCCCCGCGAGAAGGACTTCCGCAGGCTGGAACCTGGAACCTAACCTAACCTAACCTAACCTAACCTAACCTAACCTAACCTAACCTAACCTAACCTAACCTAACCTAACCTAACCTAACCTAACCTAACCTTTTTTTTTTTTTTTTTTTTTTTTTTTTTTGACGCTGGGGAAACCCATCATGGGGACCTTACCGGCCGTCAATGGGTAAGGTACTGTGAGACTCCTACTCACTAAAACCCACAGCGGAATCCGTCGCCGCAGTGCAATGGGGCGTTGCAGGATCGCTTGCGCACACACTACAACACCCCTGCGGTCGGCCCGTACCTCGCGGGCCATCCTCGCCTAAATCAGGATGCCCTCGATTCTCAGAGCATCCCGACCGCCCCGATGACGTGCAGGGGAGTCAACGGGACCCCCCCGCAGTAGCTCCTCTAGGGTGGCGGGAGAAGATGCGCATACCGGCGCCTCCTCTCCCCCAGCCGACGGCGACGAAGAGGGTCTGCTAAGGCGTTAGCCTCGCGTTCCCTCTCCGCCGTCTCCTTCAGTGAGATGACGGCCTCGCTGAAGGAGACCATCGCCGACCAGGACCTCGCGTCGCGCAGCATGGCCCCCACCACACTGCACAACGAAAGGTCTCCACCCACTACCGCCATCAGGGCATGGCGCTGGGGAGCCCAAGCGGCGCATTCCACGAGAGTGTGGTGCGAGGTGTCCGAGGACGCACCACACTCGTGGCATACGGGCGACGGTTCCCGACGCGCAACCTGAAACAGATACTTACCAAAGCACCCGTGCCCGGTAAGCATCTGTGACAGCCTGAACGTCAGGACTCCGTGTGGCCTCCTGACCCAGCGAGACAAGTGCGGACGAACCGCGCTCACCGTCGCCAGGCCAGCCGCTGGATTCCCCAGTCCTTCCCACCAGCGCCGGATCAGGGCCTCGTCTGCTAGGCGCCTGATCCGAGCGACTCCCTCCCGCGCTGGACGTTCCCCGCGCGCACGCTCACTCGCCCGAAACTGGTACACTTCGGCGAGCACCTCCGCCTGGAGTTCCCAGGGCGGATCGCCCGCCAGAAGCGTCGCCGCCGTAAAGGACACCGTACGGTACCCCCGTATCGCCCTCACCGCCAGGACCCGCTGCGCCTTGCGCAATTGGGCCCTGTTTGACGCGGAGAGGGCGTCGATCCAAACAGGAGCACCGTACAGTGCCATGGACCTCACTATGCCGGCATAGAGCCGCCGGCAAGGAGATCCAGGGCCCCCGACATTCGGCAGAAGCCTGCCGAGGGCCGAGGCGGCGCTCATCAGTCTCGGGGTGAGCTGGGCGAAGTGGACACGAAACGTCCAGCGACCGTCCAGGGTCAGGCCCAAGTATTTCATTTGGGCCCGAACCTCCACCATCCTACCCTGGACGCGCAGACAGGCGTTGCGGGGGGCACCCCTCCGTGGGCCATGGAAAAGGAGGGCCTCCGTTTTTGACACAGAGACCCTCAGGCCCAACATCCCTATCCGGTCGACGACCAGATTAGTGCCGACTGTGGCCAAGCGTGCCGCCTCCTCGTATGTACGACCCCGGGCTGTCACAAGGGTGTCATCAGCGTAAGCAATGACACCCAGCCCGGGAAGGAGCGGACACCGCAGGAGCCAGTCATACCCGAGGTTCCACAGAACCGGGCCGAGAACCGCCCCCTGTGGAACCCCGCAGTCGACACGTCGCCGACCGACCGTCCCATTTGCCCCCAACCACACGACCTGTCTGTCGTGGAGGTACGCGTCCAACACCCGCCGGAGATAGAGAGGCACCTCATGATATCGAAGCGCCTCTCGTAGAGTCTCGAACGGCAGGGTGTTGAAGGCGTTGGCCACATCCAACGAGACGGCTAGGAGCACGTCTCCCTCCTCCACAGCGGCCAAGGACCGAACCTTCAGGGCGTTCAGGGCGTCCACGGTCGACCGACCCGCCCTGAACCCGAACTGAGCCTCTGAAAGGCCCGGCCCCACCTCCTCCAGATGCTGAGTGACACGGGCAGCGAGGATTCTCTCGAAGAGTTTGCCCATCTCACTCAGCATCACGATTGGCCTGTATGCCGAAGGGGAGTCTAGAGGTCGACCCTCCTTGGGCAGCAGGCACAATTTCCCCTCCTTCCAGATCTTCGGGAACTGCCCAACACGGAGACACGCGTTGAAGAGGTCCCGAAGATCCCCACCCAGGTATTCCAGGGCGATGCACAGAACTCGCCCCGGAATACCGTCCGGTCCCGGAGCCGTCCGCCTGGCCCGCAGGTTATCTAGGGCCAGGTCAAATTCCCCCTCAGTGATCGGGGGGATATCCTCCACTCCCTCGAAAGATGAGGGAGGAGCCATCACTGGGGGGACGTGTCCAGACGACTCCGGAAACAACCCTTCCACCAGCCGTAGGAGGACGTCAGGCGGCGTGGTCTCCGTGACCGGGGCGCCGTGCGCGCGGAGCTTGTTCCGCGCGCTGATGTAGGGGCGCCCCCACGGATCCCTGTCGAGGCCCGCCAGCAATTCCTGGCGAGCCGCCGCCTTGGCCTGGCTAATGGCGAGCTGCAGGGCCTTCCTCGCAGACTTATAGGCCTGCCGCAGCTCGCTCTCCAGATCTGGGTCCAGGCCGTTCCTCCTACGGCACCGGACGTAAGCCCGCCTGGCTCTATTGCTGGCCGCCCGCAGCTGTGCGATTTCGGGCGACCACCAATACACCGCCTTGCGCCGGCCTAAATACCGGCGCGCCCGCGGCATGGCCGCATCGCAGACCCTTGTCAGGGCATCGCGTATGCGGCCAGCCAGCTCCTCAACATCGGAGCTGGCGCCCACCACACTCCCCTGGGAGCACCATGCTTCCACGATGGCCGCCTCACGGGCCAGCTCGGGATCAAGCTGGCCAAGGGCCCACCTCGGAAACGCTCGAGAGGGCCCTCTAGGGCGGTCCATCGGCACCGGACGGGTGGAGATCTCAAATCGGACATAGTTATGGTCCGACAGAGTCTCCACCTCCTCCTCTACCCTCCAGTTTAACACACTGCGCGCAACATCGGGGGTGGCGAACGTTAGGTCCACCACAGACCCCCCCTGCTGCCGCACGCAGGTGAATGCCGTCCCCACATTGAGCAGGGACAGCCCGGAGAGTAGGGCCCACACCTGGACAGCTCGACCGCGAGCGTCCGTGGTGGGATTCCCCCAGGCCAGGGACTTGGCATTAAAGTCGCCGAGGACGATAGTGGGCCTCGGCGACACCCTGCAAACCGCAGCCCGGACGGAGTCAAGAAAGACCTCAAACTCCGCCAGACTACGGTTGGGGGAGAAGTACACGCCAATTATCGCGTACTTCCCCCACCCTGCCACGACAAGTCCCTGGCCCCTCTCGATTGCCGAGAGACGGGGGCCGGTGCTGCTCCCAGACACAATTGCCACTGAGCCCTCAAGGTCCCCCACCCAATGTGGTTGAGAGGGGACGAAATAGGGTTCAGCGGCCACCGCCAGGTCAATATCCCACTCGGCCATGGACTGCAGCAGCAAGTCCTGCGCTCCAGCCGAGTGGTTGACGTTCGTCTGGAGGAAGCGTGTGAGTCCGGCCATTACGATGACATCACAGCTTCCTCCTCAGCCTGGCGGCTATTAACACTGGGGGCGGCTCTGGTCTGATGAGCCGCCTTTCCCTTCGTAACGGGTGGATGGCAGTCGCCCCCACCCATTATATGCCCCGACGGGCGTCCTGCGTCCGCGCAAACGGCACAGCGGGTCTTCGCCGCGGAGCACTCCGCAGACTGGTGCCCCTCGCCTCCACACCTGAAGCACAGGCGGCCCCTTTCAACCCTCGATGGGCAGACCGGCACAGTGTGGCCAACGCCCATGCATCTGAAGCAGCGCAACGGTCGCTGCTCCAGCACCTGCACCCTAGCCGCCGACCAGCCCACCAAGAGCTTTCCGGCGTCCGTCACTAGTTTCGCCGCCGTGACGGGGCACTTCACCACTGCGGAGCCCACACCCAGCTTCCCCGTGTGGATCTCACTGACCCGGACCGAGGCCACAGAGCAGTTGCCCGCACTCGCAACTGCGGCGGCCACCTTCTCTCTGGTGACCGAATCGTCCAGGCCTGAGATCCGCACATCGGCCATCTTCTCTGGGCGGATGACCGTCGCCAGCCCGTCAAGGACCTGACGCAGCCTCTCCGCCAGCCTATCAGCCACCTCCGTTGAGACCGACGCAGGGAGCTCTAAAAGCCGAGCCCCCGTCGCTGCCTTCCTCACAGATAGCCCCCCTGTTATGCCCAGCTGCGCCAGGTCCACGCTTTGCTGGGCCTTCTCCAGCACCCTCGCGTAGGTTACCCCCTTCGCCTCTGCCTCCGGTTTCACCAAAATGATGACCGCGGCCGTGCGTGGCGGGGGAGCAACTTTTACCCTCGCTGGTGCTTGGGGAGCACGCGGCGCCCGCACCGCCCCCGATGAGGGGGCCGGAGTGGAAGAGGAAGTCTTCTTCCCCTTTCCTTTTCCCTTCCTCACAACCGTGGCCCAGGTGTCCTCCCGTGGGGCCACTGCACGACTTGGCCCAGCAACCGGAGGAGGTGGGGCCGATGCAGCTGGCGCCGGAGCAGAGGAACGTGGGCGCGCCGGAGTCGCAGCCCTCCTCTTCTTACTCTTGCGCCCACGCGACCCCGAGCCCTCGCCCGCCACTGTCGCGGCCGACGCTGGCATCCGAGCTACAGGGGCAGGGATCGGGGCAGCAACTGGCGCAGCCGCCTCTCTCCGTCTATCTGCAGCCAGTGGGGGACGCACCGTTGTCGCTGGGAGAAGGCGATCCTCTATCCCTGCGAAGCGGGCATCAATTAGAGTGCCCACCGAGGCGACTATGGAGGCCCGGATCTCCTCCAGCCAATCCCCCGCAAAGACATTCGAGGGACCAGCTTTGGCCGCAGACAGTTCCGACCTCATCTCACAGAACTCGCGCCGGTGAGCTTTCAGCTCCGCCTTCAATGTCTCTGTCTCCCTGCGGAGGCGTGCATTGTCCGCCCTGATTTTTTGGACCTCTTCAGCCACCGTACGTCCAACCAGAGCGTCCACCACCTGTTGCAGCGTGGCAGCAGACTCCTTCAATGCTCTTATCATTGTCCCTTTCAGATTAGTGGACTTCTTGGCCACCTCCAACACTGCTGCCACGCTCTTGCTAGCAAGCTCTCTCAGCTCATCGGCCGTCTGATCGGCCGGGTCTATTTGAGCCGGGGCCTCAGTAGCCGACGACTCTCCCTCAGATTGCGCACTTGCGCCCGCCCTGCCATAGGCCCTCTGACTCAATCGCTTCTCAAAAGCTAGCTCACGGGCCTCCTCCTCCAGCTCCTTCAGCTCGCGACGCGCGCGAGCTACACCAGAGCCTCCAACACCTTGCTGGGACCTCCCTTTGCGCACCTTTACTGCCTTTGCGCTAACCGTCAACTCCGTTTCGGTGTCTGACCCGGAGGACTGCGTCAAAGGCGGTACAGGATGGGGCCGCTTTCGCCCCACGGACGAATCAGTGTCCGCACCCTCGGACACGTCTGAGTCCATACCTCAGACGCACCAAGCACCCAAAACACAAAGAAAACACAACAAATAACAACAAAATCCAATCCAAAAGCAAAAATCAATAATCCATCAAGCAACGCCGGAAAACAAAACAAGTATGCATCAACCAAGTCCAGTAAACATAAGCAGCCAACCTAACCTAACCTAACCTAACCTAACCTAACCTAACCTAACCTAACCTAACCTAACCTAACCTAACCTAACCTAACCTAACCTAACCTAACCTAACCTAACCTAACCTAACCTAACCTAACCTAACCTAACCTAACCTAACCTAACCTAACCTAACCTAACCTAACCTAACCTAACCTAACCTAACCTAACCTAACCTAACCTAACCTAACCTAACCTAACCTAACCTAACCTAACCTAACCTAACCTAACCTAACCTAACCTAACCTAACCTAACCTAACCTAACCTAACCTAACCTAACCTAACCTAACCTAACCTAACCTAACCTAACCTAACCTAACCTAACCTAACCTAACCTAACCTAACCTAACCTAACCTAACCTAACCTAACCTAACCTAACCTAACCTAACCTAACCTAACCTAACCTAACCTAACCTAACCTAACCTAACCTAACCTAACCTAACCTAACCTAACCTAACCTAACCTAACCTAACCTAACCTAACCTAACCTAACCTAACCTAACCTAACCTAACCTAACCTAACCTAACCTAACCTAACCTAACCTAACCTAACCTAACCTAACCTAACCTAACCTAACCTAACCTAACCTAACCTAACCTAACCTAACCTAACCTAACCTAACCTAACCTAACCTAACCTAACCTAACCTAACCTAACCTAACCTAACCTAACCTAACCTAACCTAACCTAACCTAACCTAACCTAACCTAACCTAACCCGAACCTAACCCGAACCTAACCCGAACCTAACCCGAACCTAACCCGAACCTAACCCGAACCTAACCCGAACCTAACCCGAACCTAACCCGAACCTAACCCGAACCTAACCCGAACCTAACCCGAACCTAACCCGAACCTAACCCGAACCTAACCCGAACCTAACCCGAACCTAACCCGAACCTGACAAAAAAAAAAAAAAAAAAAAAAAAAAAAAAATTAGGTTTTTTTTTTTTTTTTTACGTTACGTTTCCGATAGTTAGGTTTGTAAAAGTTAGGTTTCCGACATTTAGGTTGCTAAAAGTTAGGTTTGTGATAGTTAGGCTACCATAAGTTATGTTTCCGACATTTAGGTTGCTAAAAGTTTGGTTTTCAATACTTAGGTTACCAAAAGTTAGGTTTCCGAAGGTTAGGTTGCTGAAAGTTAGGTTGCGAGAAGTTAGGTTTGCAAATGTTAGGTCAGGTAAAGTTAGTTTTTCAAAAGTTTGGTCGACAAAAAAAAAAAAAAAAAAAAAAAAAAAAAAAAAAAAAAAGTATGGTTTCCTAAAGTTAGGGCGACAAATGTTAGGTTAGGTTCCAAAATTTAGATCAGCAAATGTTAAGTTTCCAAAAGTTAGATCACCGAAAGTTAGGTTTCCTATCATTAGGTCGGCAAAAGGTTGGTTCCCGAAGGTTAGGTCGACAGAAGTTAGGTTTTCGAAAGTTAGGTTTCAGAAAGTTAGGTTTCTGAAAGTTAGGTTGCTGAACGTTAGGATGCGTAAAATAAGGTTTCCGAAAATTAGGTCGCCGAAAGTTAGGTTTCCAAAAGTCAGGCTTACGAAAGTTAGGTTTCCGTTAGTAAGGTTGCCGAAAGTTAGGTTTCAGAAAATTAGGTTTCCAAAAGTTAGGTTGCTGAAAGTTAGGTTAGGTTGCGTGAAATTAGGTTTCCGAAAGTTAGGTTGTAAATAGTTAGGTTGCCGAAAGTTAGGTTGCGAATGGATAGGTTCCAGAAAGTTAGGTTTCCGTAAGTTAGGTTACGGAAAGGTAGATTGGCGAAAGTTAAGTTTCTGTTAGTTAGGTTGACGAAAGTTATGTTTCCGAGAGTTAGGTTTCCGAAATTTGAGTTTCCGTAAGTTAGGTTGCGGATAGTTAGGTGTCCGAAAAGTTAGGTTTCCGTAAGTTAAGTTGCGAAAAGTTTGGTTTCCGTTTGTTAGGTTGCGAAATGTTAGGTTCCCGAAAGTTAGGTTTCCGTATCTTAGATTTCCGAAAGTTAGGTTGCGAAAAGGTAATTTTCCGAAAGTTAGGTTTCCAAAAGTTAGGTTGCCGAAAGTTAGGTTTCCGAAAGTTAGGTGTCCGTATCTTAGATTTCCGAAAGTTAGGTTGCGAAAAGTTAGGTTTCCAATAGTTAGGTTTCTGTAAGTTAGGTTTTAGAAAGTTAGGTTACGAAAAGTTAGGTTTCCGTAAGTTAGGTTGCGGATAGTTAGGTTGTGAATATTTAGGTTTCCGATAGTAAGGTGTCCGAAAGGTAGGTTGCGTATAATTAGGTTTCGAATAGTTAGGTTTCAGTTAGTTGGGTTGCGGGTAGTTAGGTTTCGGGTAGGTATGTTGCGGATAGTTATGTTGTGAATAGTTAAGTTGCTAATAGTTAGGTTTCCGAAAGATTGGTTGCGAATAATTACGTTTCAGTAAGTTAGGTTACGGATAGTTAGGTTGCGGATAATTAGGTTGTGAATAGTTAGGTTTTCGATAGGTAGGTTGTGGATAGTAAGGTTGCGAATAGTTAGGTTTCAGTAAGTTAGGTTAGGTTAGGTTGTAAATAGTTAGGTTTCCGATAGTTAGGTTTCAGTTAGTTATGTTGCGGATAGTTAGGTTGTGAATAGTTAGGTTGCGAATAGTTAGGTTTCCGAAATTTAGGTTTCCGAAAGTTAGGTTGCGAATAATTAGGTTCCAGTAAGTTAGGTTACGGATAGTTAGGTTGCGGATAGTTATGTTGTGAATATTTAGGTTTCCGAAAGGTAGGTTATCGAAATTTAGGTTTCCAAATGTTAGGTTTCCGAAAGTTAGGTTGCGAAATGTTAGGTTTCCGACAGTTAGGTTTGCAAAAGTTAGGTTTCAGAAAGTTAGGTTTCTGAACGTTTAGTTTAAGAAAGTTAGGTTTTCGTAAGTTAGGTAGCGAATTGTTAGGTTTCCGATTGTTAGGTTTCCGAATATTAGGTTTGCGAAAGTTAGTTTCCAGAAAGTTAGGTTTCCGAAAGGTAGGTTTCCGAAATTTAGGTTTCCAAATGTTAGGTGTTCGAAAGTTAGGTTGCGATTAGTTAGGTTTCCGAAAGTTAGGTTGCGAATATTTAGGTTGCGAATATTTAGGTTTCCGAAGATTAGGTTGCGATCTGTTAGGCTTCCGAAATTAAGGTTTCTGAAAGTTAAGTTACCGAAGGTTAGGTTGCGAGAAGTTAGGTTTCAGAAAGTGAGGTTTCCGAAGGTTAGGTTTCCGTTAGTTAGGTTTCCGAAATTTAGGTTGCTGGAAGTTAGGTTTCTATAAGTTAGGTTGCCGAGAGTTAGCTTACGAGAAGTTAGGTTTCCGAAAGTTAGGTCGCCGAAAGTTAGGTTTCAGAAAGGTAGGTTTCCGAAAGTTAGGTTTTCCTTATGTAGCGAAAAGTTAGGTTTCCGAAATATTAGATTGTCTAAAGTTAGGTTTCTATCAGTTAGGTTTCAGAAACATAGGTTTCCGAAATTTTGGTTCCGAAATTTGGGTTTTTCGAAAGTTAAGTTTCCGTATGTTAGATTTGAGAAGTTAGGTTTCCGAAAGTTAGGTTGCGTAATGTTAGGTTTCCGTAAGTTAGGTTCTGACAGATTAGGTTTCCGAAAGTTAGGTTTCCGAAAGTTAGGTTTCAGAAAGTTAGGTTTCCGGACGTTAGGTTGCGAAATATTAGGTTTCCGAAAGTTAGGTTTCCGAAAGTTAGGTTGCCGAAAGTTAGATTTCCGAAAGTTAGGTTTCCGAAAGTTAGGTTGCCGAAAGTTAGATTTCCGAAAGTTAGGTTTCCGAAAGTTAGGTGACCGGAATTTAGATTTTTTAAAGGTAGGTGACTGAAAATTAGGTTGTTTGAAGTTAGATTGCAGGAAGTTATGTTGCCGTAAATTCGTTTACGAAAGTAAGTGTTTGTTAGATAGGTCGAGAGAAGTAAGATTTTAAAGTTAGGTTAACAGTCGAATGCGTAATTCAAAACTGTATTTTGTCCTTTAAAGATTATGTTCTAAAAATTTGAATAGAATATCTGGCGTTTTTGGAAAAACTCTACTGAATCTTTCAAACACATCTAGCGTGACACTTTATTAATATTGACCTAGCGTCTTTGCGGCACAGACCGCCTGATTACGCTAGGCGTGTTGATGACATTGAATACCTACATTAAGTTTCTTATTTCTAAGTTATCTATAGAGGAAATAAAATACCATAAATTTTAGACGTTTTAATAAATACATCGTTATATTTTTATATTTTCTATCAATACATGTTTAACATATAATATTATATAGTCAAATATAATAATTGTAAAACAGTGAAACACTTTTCCTGATTTAATCGTTATATTGTCAGTAATTAATAAAATTTATAAATTATTCGCAAGTACGACAATAATACTATAGAGACAAAACTTATATACATATGTAGGTTTGCCTGTTGATTACAAAGAGATGTCTGTCTTTATGGTAATGTTTACTGTAGTGAGACACAATAATTTATGTGGACTGATCGCAATAAATGGTTCAAATATATGCAAAGATATAATAAATCTTCATAAACATTAGTAGAGCTGTTTATGTTTTAAAGGCACGAGTAAACATAATAATATGTTTAACTATTAGTCATTTTAAGGATCACAATATTAAAATTCACACTTCCGACAAATTTTGACAAATATTTACGATGTTTCTATTATTTGTCTGATAAGGTACATACCTTTATGATGATGTATATGGTTAGGTTAGATATAATATCTGATATATGAACTCGTAGGTTGGAGTGCGTGTATCGTTACGCGGAGGACTACATTTTTAACATCCGTTAGAAACTATCTCAATAGAGACAAATTTTTTTTTTTTTCACAGACAATAGATTTCGGTGCCAACTGCCAGTACTTTGACATTTGACAGCTGACAGTTGCTATAGGTGTAATGAAAGACCAGCGGTTTTAACGATTTATTGATATAACATAATTACTTATTTCTAAATAATACTCTTTTTTCGCAGAAACATATAAGATTTTCACTTTTTTAAATTAAAGCACGAGCCGCCGTTGACCGCGAGCCACAGCCGATATGTTATAAATACTGTTATTAACCTGCGATAATGCGATTTATTCATTCATATTTTATATAAAAATCAATAGTATACTTAGTTAAACATAAATCATACAAATATATATTATTTAATTTATAGATGACTTTATACAATTGTTCGTATATTTAGAGAAAAGGATAAATTTACAACAAATAACACACAAAATATTTGCTGTTAATAGCTCTAAAAAGAAATAATATTTATACATACAGCTAATGTAAAACGAGTCAAACTTTCCCGACACATTATGAATAGTTTGCAAAATAAAGTTACATTAATATAATTTGATAAATATAGTCCTCTGTTTCGTTTAACTAATTATTTGTAATACCCAACTTATGTACTTAAAGATAAATCTATATATTTTTACTAATATACACATTTTATTCCTATAAATCTTAACATTTTTAATTTACCTCAATATCTACAGACACGTAAACTATAGGTACTTAACATAGAAAAAATTGATAGTAATAAATACAAAGCCTATGTATATATTTAGTTATTATTTCCATTACAAATTAGTTTTCTCTCAAAGCAGACATAAGTCCTACAGGTGTAAGAACTAATTACTAAATTCTGCGATGTAATGTTACAAGATGTACATTAACTTAATTAATAATTTACTAAATTATAAGAATTAACTTTGATTAAGACTATTATAATGTGTAAATCATACAAAATGTTATATTTTAAATTATTATTTAATCTTAGTATAGTCCTTATACTGTTTTAAACAAATTATTTTGAGCTTTCTACTGCTTTTCAATTATAATTTTATTAAGAGTAATTATTTATGTCTGTAGTTAGATTTTACATAGTAGGGCGTGTATTTAAGTAATTGAATGTATTTTATTTCACTCCATGTAAAATCACTAGCAAAGCAAATAAAATAATTCCTGAGCATACTTTGTAACATAATAGTAAATTTTTATTTCACATATATTATATAGCTACAAATACTTGATAAATAATGCCAATAGATACTCATATTACACATATATGTAAAGTACTTAAAAGTGCTTCCAATAAAGTCAATTTGAATAAAGTTTAATTTCATTTCATTCTTAAATAAGTAAAAACAGATTTAAACTTGTATTTTGTGATCACAAGTGTCATTTTGGATTACTTCATTGGTAGCAGATTTGATTTTAACTTGTGCCAAAACTTGTAGGCAATTTACTAACGATGAAATTTCTATTCAGCTTAGAATAATATCCTATTTATAATCATTAGACATCGGATTATATGTATTTGCATGTTTGCATATGCAAATACTATTTTTTTAGTGTTATTGCATATTAGTTATTTTTAATTGATAGTGCTTATTTCAGTAGTTAAATGTGTGAGGCGTGTTTTATTACCGTGAAGAGACTAGGAACTACACACCTTCCTATGTGCAAGTCCTTAGAAATATTGAAAAACAAAAATCATAGAACAGATTAACACTTTTCTGAGTCGACTATCAGAAGAGGTCCGTGGCAAATTAAATGCTGTTCTGTAGGGATACAGAAGTCTTAAAGGAATAAAGAAAATAAAGTGTTAGCGTATTTATCAGAGTACAAATCAATATTAAGTGACAACGTCACGAAGTTCTAGAAATCTAGAAAAATATGTAATTGTATATTGGCACAAGAATTATGAGTAGGTATATACTATATATACTTTAGAGCGAGAGAAGAGAATGTAAATTTTGATAACAATTAGTATTTTGATTGTGCATATCTTGTGCATATTTTGGCATTTTGATAGTGCATATAATCCGATGTCTAATAATCATTATTCAAGACCTTAAAAAGTAATACTTTCCTAAGCAACATTATTTATTGTTATTAATACTTAAATATTTAAAGTTACAAAATGCATTATATCTATACAGATAAATAAAATTGGAGTGTCTGTTTGTAATATTAAAATAATCGCTTTTTACTAAATGCATACGGATATATATACGCTACATATATCAAAACAACATTTTTTACAATTTCTGTCTGTCTGTCTGTTTGTTCCGGCTAATCTTCAAAACGGCTGGACCGATTTTAACGGGACTTTCACTGGCAGATAGCTGATGTTATAAGGAGTAACATAGGCTATTTTTATTTTAGAAAAAGAATCAGGGTTCCACGAAAAAAAATTGAAACCCATAAATTGTGAACAAAATCCGCGTACGGCGTACGCACCCAAGCAAAGCGAGAGTAAATCGCTATATAATTTAAAGAATATCTTAGGAGTAGCAAACTACTATTTATGTATAAACATAGCTAACCGTGTAAGCGTACCTAGGGATGAACACGAGCGAAGCGAGCGTGAGTCGCTAGTTTTTAAATAAAACAACATAACACTATTTAAAAAAAAAAAAGATCCTATCGATTTGTGCCATCTAGTATAATTATTGTTTATTTACTTCCGCTACTCGCCGCTAGATGGCACACTAACTCAACATTGTGAAGATTTCTCATAAAACTGTACAATTGCTATTATCAATCAATATTCCATAACTTAATTAATTTGTAATAAGACACAGGTTATACATTAAATAATAATTTAAAAAAACCGAGGCAAGTATCCTGTATTCAAGACACTTCTGTCACACGACGTTCTGTCGGGACACGCTGGCTGAACATGATGGTCCTGAAAAGCAAATATTAAATGCATTAATATTACATCTAATGGCAACATCATTTCCCTAATGATTATCTTCGGAATTAAAATAGCAATTACAAAAAAAAAATAGTTCAATTATATTATGTTACATGGTGTTATATAGTATCCATTATTGTTTAAAATTATTAATATTATAAAACATGAGAAATAGTTCTTAAAAATGTATATTTTAGTTTTCATATTTCATAATTTTACTGATTAATAGAAAATCAGACATCAGATAGTAAGTGTGTACTGTGTATTCATAGATGGCGTTTTTAATTTAATGAAGAAATTGAAATTTGTTTTATATTTTACTAATTAAAAAACGAATAGTTTTCAGGTCAGCTCCACCTGTCATTTACTAACGAAAACAAATATAGTTCAAAGAATTCGGTTAAAATTATAGCTCCAGTCCAATAAGAGTAACAATGAAGTATATATTACACTTTTGTAAAAATTATACACAGATGAATTAAATAAATAGTAATTTAATACAAGTCAAAATTAGTTTGTGACTTGAGGAATTCTCTTTGACACTAAAATACCTTTTTGTAAACCAAATATCTCTATAGTTACTGTAAATATTTTTTAAATATATCAATACTAATCCAATCTTTCTAATAGAAAATATTATAATTTTCTACTTTCATTTCATTTCCTTAAAGTTTTTACTTACTATTAAAGATTATTATCTTTCTGTTACAAAATGTTCTTTCTGTTACAAAATGTTCTTTCTGTGTTTCTTCAGACCCCTTTTCTTGCTTATCATATTTGTTAGAAATAATGCGGTCATTCACCTGCACGAGATGAAATCTTCTTTTTATCATCTCTAATAGTCACTGCTTTTTCTTTCTGACAAACAAAAAAGCTCTTGTACATAATCAATTTCAACTGTATAAATAAAAAGTAGTACACAATATTATATTTTCACTTTATTTTCATTCAACTTTCAACTTTCTTTGCTGTGCATTAATTTAAAGCTTTAAGTATAATGAATCATTAAATAAGTTGCTTGTTTATTTGAGGTTAAAATAAACCAATTTAAAAATCTATAAAAATTCTTGAGTAGAACTGCATTGCAGATGTTTATTTTAAACTAATTTTATTACACTAACAAAAAATTTAAATAAAAATAGCTTACTGAACATTCGTATTGGAGTCAGTCAGCTGTAGGTAAGTTCGCAGTGGATTCGTAACAATTAACAAATGTTTGGCATAAGTTTAGTATATGGGACGCGGCCTCGGGAGAAGTGGGTGGTATTTATAGATAGGGAGGTGATAGAGAATTCAAATATATAAAAAATATTATGAAGAAACGAAAGAGTCAAAAGTTATGGAGATTTAAAGTTAGAAAGAACATTTTCATACATTTCGATACCTAAATAAGTCATTACAAAAGATAAACATACCTTTAACGAATAGTAAATATTCCTTTTTGTGTAAAATCCATATTTTCATAACAATTAAGGCTTTATTGTATTAATATTTTGATAATTTCACTAAAAACAATGATCTAAACAAAACAATCTTAAATTTTGACAAAACTGTCAATGTCTGTTGTACATAACGCTTTCAGGACATAACAGATTATCGCTTAATAATTAGTTAAGAGTTATGCATATTAAAAGTGAAAATTGTCATCAGATTACTAAGATTTTAAAATAGAAATATGTTATTTTCAATTCATGCATGCATTTACGAGGTTTTATTTGATTTACGTAAAATATTGAGTTATATAATTAATTTATATTTAGCAAAAATTTTTAAAGCATTATTTGATTTCATTATCTGTGATCACTTTTCAGTATTTTTGGCGGGTAGTTATAAATCCCGCGAAGTTCGATAGTTTAAGTGAATCTAACGATCTGTACTCATTAGAGAGGTTTAGATTTTCATATTTTTTACTCTTTTTCATAGTTATTTTTCTCATATTATTTTCCAGTATTTAATAGTTTTGTTATTTTCGTATATCGCTTGTAGTTTTTTGTTTTAATAGTATTACTATAGTTTTAAGTCTTCTTAGTGTTTCAAATGTACTCATGTAGTTTATAAACGTAAGTAGACTATTATTTTAATTTATTAGTTTGACGTGTCTGTTTGTGGGTCTGTGTGTTTGTGAGTACAGAAACACAGATAGTGTTTTTGTCTGTGGCGTCGTAGATCCTAAATGAATGGACCGATTTTGATGCGTTTTTTTTTGTTTGAAAACTTACGTGATCGAGATAGTTCTAAGCTATAATTTATAGCTATAATTTAAGGGTCTTACTAACTTTCACAGATCCGATTGATATGGAATTTGGTGTACTCTTACTTCGGTGGTATTTCTAATATAATATGCTAACCTTGAGCTGATGCTGTAGCATCAAATAGTCTGTAGGATGCTCAATTCCTCAGAAACTTACAGTAGATATAGCGTGTTTAGGCTTATAAGTATAGTCTCCATGAGAGTTATCTATTAGAATTAGTGTCCGCGAGTTATTTAAAAAGAATGAATTAAAAATAAAATCAAAAATTTTAAGTAACACCCGAAACAAAAAAAAACTCTAAAAAGTAAAAAATAAAATTCTCTCTTGGCCTTTTAACTTCATTAAAAGTACCTGCCTATTAATATTTTGACGATGAGCGTCGCTGTGTCGGGGAAACGCAATGTAAATAAAATAAAAACCAGAATACAATATAAAGTACAAGATAAAGTATTAGCGGTCCCCCGATGCGGCAGCGCTCATCATCAAAATATTAATAGATACTTTTAATCTTATTATATAAAAGGCAAAGGTGATTGACTGATGTATCAACGCACAGGCCAAACCCTTAAGGCTAGCAAATTGAAATTTCGCACACGTATTTCTCATATGACGGAGGCATCCACTAAGGAAGGATTTTTCAAAATTCAACCCCCAAGGGGGTGAAATAAGGGATAAAAGTTTGTATGAAACTTCTTATTCCTTGGACATATTTGCATGAAATTTCGTATGAATTGAGTACGACAAAAATAATGAGTTACGTGTTTCAGCGTTTTCTAAAATTCAATCCCTAAGAGGGTGAAATGGGAAATAAAAGTTTGTGTGAAACTTTTTATTTCTTGGACATATTTGCATGAAATTTCGTATTATTTGAGTACGGTAAAAATAATGAGTTATGTATTTTAGCGTTTTCCAAAATTCAACCCCAAAGAGGGTAAAATAGGAGATGAAAGTTTTAAATAAACGCACAGGCTAAACCCTTAGGGCTAGAAACTTAAAATTTCGCATACGTATTTCTTTTATGACGTAGGCATCCACTAAGGAAGGATTTTTAGAAATTCCACCCCTAAACGGATAAAATAAGGGATGAAAGGTTCTATGGACATCCATCATTTTCGAAGTTAGAAACGTGAAATTTCATATACAAGCTTCTGATAAGAAATAAATAAATAAGTATTTCAGAGTTTTTGAAAATCTATCCCCTAAGAGGGTAAAATAGGGGTTGAAAGTTTATATGAGAGGTCCGTCATTTTTGAAGTAAGAAGCATGAAATTTCTTATACAAGCTTCTGGTTAGAAATAAATAAGTACGTATTTCAGAGCTGTTGAAAATCTATCCCCTAAGAGGGTGAATAGGGGATGATGAAATTTTATATGAGGAGTCCGTCATTTTTGAAGTAAGAAGAATGAAATTTAATATTAAAGCTTCTCAACAAAAATAAATACATTCTTATTTCATCGTTTTTGGAAATTCAACCCCAAACGTGAGAAATAGGGTGAAAACATTAGTATAAAAATGAAAAAAAATGGCCTGATTTACTTGAAATTTACTATTTATCTTTCTTGATTGAACTGATAAGCAAACTATAAACATGTATTTCAAAGTTTATCAAAATTCCATCTCTTAGACAAGAGAAAAGGTGAGAATTAATTTGTTTGTTTCGAAGGATTACCATGTTTGTATGGATATATTCCCAAAAAAACTTGATGTACATTGTACATACTTCTAAATACAAAAAACTTAAAAAAATAATAAAAACTGACTTTAAAACACTAATAAATGTAATAAATTTAATTAAAAAAACACGACTGCGTAAAAAGCGAACTAAAAGGTGAGAACAACTTGACAAAGGATCGTTAAAAATAACGTAGATTTTAGCCTGTTTATAATATGTTAGCCGAGTTACTTGATTTTTAAGTCGTAAACATATGCGAGTTATATATCATTGTAGTCTCTTGCTCCAACTTTGAAAAGATGAAGTAGGAAATGTGCAAAAAATAGAAGTAGTGGAGCGTGCTAAATACTTTAAATAAAAATAAATTTACAGAATATACGTAAAATGTCTTTTCAGATACTGGATATTTTGAGTTACGATCACTTAAGTTTTGTTTTCTATAATGTCTTCAAAAAATAGTATGAAACGCGAAAACATATATATATATATATATATATATATATATATATATATATATATATATATATATATATATATATATGTGTGTGTGTGTGTGTGTGTGTGTGTGTGTGTGTGTGTGTGTGTAAATGTGTAAGTAACAACAACACAATATTCGGCGGTACGGAGCCCTCGATGCGCGAGTCACAATCATACATTTGCAAATCATTACAGTCATCAAATTATTACTAATAGCAAAAAGCCAAAGAGGTTTTTAGTAGTACATATTTGCTTGAAATTTCGTATGAAATGAGTACGGTAAAAATAATAAGTTACGTATTTCAGCGTTTTCCAATATTCAACCCCTAAAAGGGGATGAAAATAGGGGATGAAAATAGGGGATGAAAATAGGGGATGAAAAATTTTAAATAAGCACACAAGCCAAACCCTTAGGGCTAGAAACTTAAAATTTCGCACACGTATTTCTCTTATGACGTAGGTATCCACTAAGGAAGGATTTTTCAAAATTCAACCCCCAAGGGGGTGAAATAGGGGATAAAAGTTTATATGAAACTTTTTATTCCTTGGATATATTTGCATGAAATTTCGTATTTTTCGTAGTTTGATCGCGAGCGAAGCCGCAGGTTCTGCTAGTGATATTATAAGGCCTAAGGGAAATTTTACTTTTTAGAGTTTTTTTTTTGTGCTGAAGGTTACATAAATATTTTATATGATTTTATCATCATTAAAATTTGCATTAGTTAAGTTTCGTGGCGAATGAAATACATTTAAATTTTGTATGATTTTATTACAATTGTTTTTTTTTCTTTAATTTTACAACCTTCTTTACAAATATAAAATCGTTTCGATCAATTCTGTAAGACATACTAGTTAATTACTTTCAAAATTAAATCACTCTTTTTAACATTATTTACAAAAATACATATTTACAAAACACGATCATTCTACAGTATAATAAATAAGGCGGCGAGTCGCTCGTACTCTAGGCTACGCTACGCTAGGTTAGGCTAGGTAAGGCTAGTATCACACTAGACGAGCACGGTGAGGCGCTCGGGCGGCGGGTGGCGCGCGGGCGGCGGCTCCGGCGGCGGCAGCGCGCGCTTGGTCAGCTCCTTGTCGCGCGGCGGCGTGTTGTTGCGCGCGTCCGCGTTCTGCGCCTTGTACAGCGAGTGCGCACGCGGCAGCTCGTCCGCCGGCCGCTCCGCCAGCCGTCCGAGCGCCTCGCCGTGCCGCTCCGGCCGCAGCGGGTTGGCGTAGCGGCGCAGGTTCTCTTCGTTCTGCAAGTTGTTGGACTTCTCCTCGTCGCGGCGCCGCGAGCGCTCAGCGGCGGCGGCGGCTCGGCGCCGGCGCACGTACAGAAAACCCCCTGCCGCACCTCCCAGCAGCAGCAGCGCCGCACCCGCTCCCACCGCCAGCGCAGCCCCGCCAGCCCCGCCCGCTCCGCCCGATGCCTCCGCCGGGGCCGCCCGTGGTGTGGGCGGTGCGCCGTGCTCGACGCGCAGCCGCAGCGCGGCCGCCAGTAATGGGTGATGCGCCAGACGTCGGCGAGCCACGAGTTCACTGAGGGCTCGCACGGCGGCTGCGAGAGCGCTGGCACCCTCAGCGTCTTCTTCCTCACCTGCCCACTGTGATAGAAGCAAAGAAATGTTCGTATATGTTATTGAAATTAAGAAAAAATTTTTTAGAAAAAACTCAAACAGGTATAATAACTAATAGTTGTTATTGACAAGAAATACTGACCAAAGCGAGATCAAGTGCGTCATCATCGTCAGGTGCTAGATCACAGAGCAGCGTCAGCGGTGGGGCGGGCGGAGCGCGGTCGGCGAGCGCGGCTGCGAGCGCCCGCCGCAGCGCCACGCAGGCGCGCTCGACGTGCGCGCCGCGAGCCAGCCGCTCGCGCGCCAGGCGCAGGGAGGCGCGCGCGCAGCCGGGCGGCGGCGGCGAGCGCGCGCCCGGCCAGCACGCGCCCGGCGCCGGCAGCGCGGGCGGCTCCACGCGCCGACCCGACACGCGGCGGCACTCCCCCAGCGGAGAGCACGGCGCTCGGAGACACAAGGCTGGAGCCGCAGGAACGCACACCTGAAAAGTATTATTTATTTTATATACACATTATATACAGATTTTGATAATAGGGTATTATATTTTTTACAACAAGGAATACGAATCTGCTAAATAAGTTGAATGTTGATACCTCATCGGTGCGGCAAGGTAAGGCTGCGGGTGCTAAACAGTCGGGCAGGCCACACCACAGGCGCGTACAGGCGGGCGCCCCGGCCACGCAGCGGCACGCATTGCAGCCCCACCACCACGTGCCATTGTCGGCGCCACACGCGCCAGGCGTGTCACCAGATTCCGCTGCGCCCTCGACTCCGCTATCGGTGCCTTCGATTGCTTCGCCACTCTCAGCTCCGAGTCCGGCGATCACTGTAATCACCAAAATAGTTAATAAAATTAAGAGTTCTTTATCATATATAAATGAGATGTTCGAGTGTCATGTCATATAATTACATTCAAGACAGCGTCTAGCGAGCCTTGCTGGAGGAGGTGGACAAACACAACGTGCGACTGAGCCAGTAGTAGTGCAGGTCGCGGAGGAAGGGCAAGGAGGATCACAAGTCGACGTCGAGCAATCTGTGCCAGTCCACCCAGAGGCACACTCACAAGCCCACCATCCGGAACCCCCCACACAGCGCCCGCCGTTACGACACGGTGATGATACACAGCCGTCTGCGGCCCGCTCACAGCGAGCGCCGCCCCAACCCGCCCGACACGCGCACGCCCAAGTGCCTGCGCCGCCACCCACAGCTATACATGATCCTCCATGAAGACAAGTACAAGGTACCCCTCCAGAACCTGCGGTTATCGGTACTATTGCAGTTTGAACTGGACTTGTCACTATCGGTGCCACCTAAAATAAAAATCAACTCATTGTATTCGTTCAATATTGTATTCTAAAAGGTAAATTATTGAATTCACATTTATATACACATAATACTATATAAATATTTACACTGACAGGAGGAGTGATAGGTAAATCGCAAATGGTGCCAACCCAGCCGGGCGGGCAGACGCAGTGCGCGGCGGACGTGACCACAGCGGCCATTGAAGAAGTAGGCAGCAGGTCACGAACACAAGTACCACCATTCACACAGTGGAGTTCACAGCGTAGCTCCGCTCGCATTGTACACGTTTCTCCTAGAAATAATTGACATAATATTTTTTTGTATTAAATGTAATTTATTAAATTTTGTAAAATGTCAATATTTACCAGTCCAACCCTCCATACAGATGCACGTGAAGCCAGTTGGGCTGGTCACACAGCTACCGTTGTTGTGACAGGGATTGGGAGAGCATTCATCAACTTCTAAAATATAAAAACGCAAACTTTATATTTGAAAAATTACCATAAATTTAATGGAATAAATGCAATGCTACACAATTCAAAATAATTATAAATGGCGAAACTTACGGTCTCTTGCAGCGCGCTGTGTGCAATTCTTGCCGGTCCAGCCGGGGGCGCAGTGGCAGTAGTAGTCGCTCTGCGCCGTGTAGCAGGGCGCGCCGTTAGCGCACGGCGAGCCGGCGCAGTGGTCGCGGTCGTCCTGAACACATACAAGAAATTTGTTCGTTATATATTCTTGATATCATATATTTTAATTAATAATATAGGTTCATCCTCTTACATCAGTAACTCACCCAGCAGTAGCGTCCCGAACAGGAGGTAAGCTAGAAGCAAATTTTTTGTAAGTGTATTAGTGGAAGCGTATTAGTGCCTTAGTATTTTATTCATATGCTGTATTATAAAGATAAATAATATATTATTTTATGTATAGTAATGAAAATATTAAGAATTAGTAAATATTATTGTTAGAAATAAGAGGCGAAAGAACCAAGATGGCGATAAAACGTCGTGCACCTCGCAATCCGTGCCTGAGAATCCAACAGGACATATACATCGATAGGCGTCGAGAAGGTCCACACACTCGCCACCATTACGACAAGGTCTAGAAGCGCAGTCGTCCACGTCACGGGCGCAGGTCCGCCCCGCGTAGCCTGCTGCGCACGCGCAGTGGAAGTCGTCTACTAAGTCAATACATGTAGCTCCATTCAGACATTGGCCAGTGCAGTCATCAACGTTTAATTCACAGTCACGTCCCGTCCAGCCAGCCAGACACGTGCAAGCGTATCCCCCGGCCGTGTTATTGCACGCCGCCGCATTCACACAGGGTCCCAGTGCACCTTCTGCGGCGCTGTTCTCCGCACACTCGTTAATATCTGTACATTAAATAAAATTGATTAATATTTGCTGTAGCATAGAGTAGTAGGTGAAAATGTATGAATATTGACATTGATAGTTACCTTCGGAGCAAGTAGGTCCGGCCCAGCCCGAGGTGCATTCGCACTGGAAGGCGTCGAGGCGATCGCGGCAGAGGGCGCCGTTGCGGCAGGGCGCGCTGGCGCAGTCGTCCACGTCGGCGTCGCAGCGCGCGCCGGTCCAGCCGCGCTCGCAGGCGCACGCGAAGCCGGCCGGCGCGGCCGCCAGCGAGCACGCGCCGTGCGCGCACGGCTGCGGCGCGCACGGGTTGTCCACGCGCTCGCAGTCCACGCCCGAGAAGCCCTCTGCGCACGTGCACAGGTACTGGTCCGGTGCAGTATTCTCGCACGTGCCACCGTGTTGGCAGGGCTCATGCGTACCGCAGTAGTTGAGATCTAGTTAAAAATTAATTTATTAAAACAGATTTATGACTTTTAACACATTAATTAAATAAATAGATTTAAAAGAGTACCTTGGTCGCAAAGAATCCCTCCCCAATTAGTATCACAAGTACAATCCCAAGAGGAGCCGTTGCAGTAGCCGTGCTTACAGCCAGGATAGGGTTGGCATTGGGAACAGAGATCTCCGCGCCAGCCTGGACGACAGCTGAAATATATTGTAAATATGATCAGAACACTCGGTAAATATAAAGATAAATTGAAGCTACGCTCTCTTATGGTATTTCAAAACTTACAGGCACTCGCCGGGTTTATCGCATCTTCCGTGGGTCGGATGACAGCCTTCTTTGCAAACAGCTGTAAATAAATAATTCTTTTTATTCTAATTGTCGAACGCTGTGATGTAGCGTGTAAATGTAAAATGTAGCTGAAAGCGTTAGCATTGACTATGTCAGAGCCTACGTTTTTCGCAGTTGTCGCCCTGCCAGCCGGGCAGACAGCGCTTGTCGCCGGTGACGGAGCAGGAGTAGTGACCGAACTTGTCGTCGCGCGGGCGGCAGAAGGTGGTGCAGGTGGTGTTGTAGTAGTTGGGCTGGCACGTGACGCGCACGCGGTACGCCACGGCGGCCACCGCGCCCGCGTGCCGCAGCGCGTGCCACTCCGCGCCCGGCTCCACGATGCCCGACCACCACGCCTCCTCGATCAGGCCCGTCTCCTCTGTAGTTACAGTTGATTATTGAAACGATAATAGTATACAAAACTGAGGGAGCTACAATTTTTTTAATAACTATGGCAAACGAAAGTCACATACCGGGATCTGTGTAATTGTAGTCATCGTATGCTTGCAAAATGAGTGTGAAGGATCGCTGAAAATATAAAAAAATAATATTAACCTGTAATAATTTTAGTAGTTATCTTGGCTATTATGACTTTTAAAGAAGAATTTTACGACTAAATCACATGGGCGTTAATAGGGGATATGCGCGTTTTTTTGTTTTCTTTTTATACAATAGCTTACAGCTTGGAAAAAAATCCAGCTTCAAAAAAGTGAAATTTAGAATAAAAAAATTATTTAAAAGTATCATACAGATACGGATACTTTAAACGCCAATCATTTTGGCGGATTTTCGTGACATCATAGTCTATGCCAACATTGCAATCAACGAGTGAACGGGCCTAGATTGTTAGAACCAATCGCAAACACCAAACAAGAGCGCTCTATTACAAAAGACTTTGACGTCACATTCGGTCTGACCAATGGCGTTGCGTTTCAACTACTTTGAAGTTCCCATCTATTTTTGCACTTTTCAATAATTATTTTCTTAATGAAAAAGAAATTACATTAAAAATATTGATATAGACTTAATTCAGAAGCAATAAAGATTATAAAAAAAAAAAAAAATATTTTACCTTTATTTAAATCACACGCATATTCCCTATTGCTGTAATGTTTTCCTTTTAACAGGTTCCATTGTAATGAAAGTTATATGATGACTCCATTTTATGAAGTAAGACTCGATTACTTCAAAAAAAATATATTTAAAAATAAAAAAAAATCTTACAGTCCATCGGAATGAGAAAGGTAGGGATAGAGTGTAGAGCGGGTCTGCTAGCGTGAAGGAATCCGTTCCTAGGACAGGCGAAGCTGCTCGCCCAAAGGAGCAGGCTCCGGGCGCGGCGGCGGACTGGTACTCTTTGAGGCACAGCGCGAAGCGCGTGCGACACGGATGCGCGCAGGTTCCGCCCGCCCCCGCCGCCGCCGCCCCCGCCCCTGCTGCGCCCACGTCTGGGGCTGGAGCTGGGGCGAGGGCGGGAGTAAGGGCGAGCGAGGGCGCGGAAGAGCCGCCGCAACATGCGCCCGACGCCAGCTGCAGTCGGTAGTTGGAAAACTCGAGAATCTGCAGCTCGAACACGCCCGCCCCCGCCGCGCACTGTACATCAAACATTGTGGAACATTAATATCTTGACACTTTTATTAATTTCATACAAAGTTTACGAAACTACGAAGCATAATAAGAATCTGTACAATTTGAAAAAGTCTGCATATTCGTTTTTAAATTTAAATAATTACTTTTTACAAAATAAATGGTCCACTGACGATAGTTTCAAATTTAGGCGTCTAATTTCTTACTAGGACATGATTGGAGACCAATCTATTCATTTAAAAAAATGAAAATCAATATATAATTGGCAAAGAAAGATGTCGCGTTAGTCGGGTTTTTCCTCCTCTTTGAAGTCAGACAAATAGTAGCTCATGTAGCTTAGCTCATATAGCTTTAAGGTTTTGTACGTAAATCAGTCTTATGAGCTACTCATTGCCAGGAATGCGGTACGGAATTACAATTGAGTTGAGATATCGAGTAATCATTACAAAGAAAGTATGAGGATTTCTGAATATGTATATAATAACTAGCTGACCCGGCAAACGTTGTTTTGCCATATAAATAATTTCCTATTACTAAAATGGCTATTAAAAAATAAGGGTTGATCGTAGAAGGGTGAAAATTGAGGATTGTATGTATTTTTGTATGTTATATCATAAAAAAATAGAAATTAAAAATTTTGTCTAAAAAAATAAAAAAAAAATTTAGGGGTGGACTACCCCTAACATTTAGGGGGATGAAAAATAGATGTTGGCCGATTCTCATAGATACCGGATAAGCACAAAAAATTTCATCAAAATCGGTCAAGCCGTTTCGGAGGAGTATGGCAACGAAAACTGTGACACGAGAATTTTATATATTAGATATGGCGTAGTGTGAGGAGTAAGTAATCGATTCGATCGATAATAATGTGTCTTATTCGCCTGATTACCCTCTCCACGGCGGTCGCCTGCCAGCGAGCGCTGTTTGCATTGGGTTCCTGTCTTTTAGTAAATATAGGTATATATGTAGTTTAAAATAAGTTATAAATAATAAAAAAAGGAACAGAATATCATACTTGAAATGGTACAACTAAAAGTTTAAATTAAAATACGATCAAGTATTTCTTTTATATTGTTAAAATTATGATTTATTAGCTATTGTTGAGAGTACAAATATTACCATCGTAAAATAAAATACCTTTCACATTGGATTTTAGACAGCGCTTTCTATTTCTATACAAAAACTATAAAACAAAATAATTTCTAAACAAGCGGTTATTTGAAACTTGGGGCGGTCCCATCGCGCAGATGAGGGAGAGGCGTGCTAGGGTCGCAGAAGGCGTAGGATACCGTAAGCGTAATTTGTTTTAATATTTTATGGTTATTTACTTAGATTTTACGACTCTTATGCAACATCCAGTTTTAATAATTCTTTCTTAGATTTACATAAATATTTGACGATTTAAATAAAACTATAATATATAAAAGTCGGGAACCAAAGATCTAAATAAATCCGTAATAAAATCCGAAAAAATACATTTATTCACTATTAAGTTACATCCACGCAATTTACTATGTTTTTTTTAAATTGCTTAGTGCAAAAAAGAATTTAATAATACAATAGTGCCATTTTTTGTGTTCAGGATAGTAGGTACCTATTGTAAAATGAATTGTTTTCAAATTCGAAATGTTTTAGAGACCCATGCAAAAAGTTTATTATTAATTAATATAATATTGCGTATAAATCGTATGAGCTCTGAATGAATGTATACCTATTAAAATGGTTTTACTGAAAGCTAGCACGCAACAGCCTCGCAGCTACACTGCAGGTAGCGTGCCGGTACCGTTTATACAAACGAACATACGCAGTGTCGGGAACACGATACAATCTGAGCATTTAGTTTCGTGAACACACGCAAGGGTTTCTGCTTCCCAGAATACAAATACACTTTAAGCTAAATTGACAAGCCGCTAGTGTTGCTAAACGGATTGAAGCCGTATCATAACTTTACGCAGGCCGAAGTAGGTAGGTACTCAGGATTCGCATCTTTCACAAGTAAAAATTAGCTCTTAGTAAAAATACTTTAATAAAAATAATTTAAAACTTACTTAAACTCATCTGGCTGTTCCTTTAAATGTAATTTTAGCATTATTTTTTTATAAGATTAATTTTCGTAATAAGAAAGAACGAAAGAATATTTCGAATGTATATTTAAAATACGATTTATAAAAGAACTATAAAGAAAGATTTTTAAGGACTGCAATAGTTTCAGCTCATAGGTGAGAGGCGTTCTCCCGCAGCGCCCCGCCCGGCGCGCTCGCCGCCCACCGCGCGCGACGCGCCTTCTCTCCCCACTCACCTACCACATAGACTCTAGAGGAAAATTGCTCATCGTAGTTATGTTACTCTAGTTGAAATAAAAAGTTAAGTATCATGAAAATATATGCCGATTATTTAAACGAGACTAAAAATTCTTTAATGTTTTTCTAAATAGAGGTAAATACACGTAAATGTAGCTTATTGTCAGTTTTGTTATAGCAAAATAATTTACATACTTAACACGGTTTTTTTTTAATTATATCACTTTATTCTCACAGGACAGTAGAGGTAGAAGGTAGAATTATTTGTTGTACTGCGGTTTTCAGAGATGATGTCACGCCTATACTGGAGTAGGTAACAAACAGGCAAATGTTGTATAAAATTTGTGGTAAGAGTATTTTCTTCTACTAATAGGAAGCTACATTGCCGTCAAGTGCTATAGTTTATTATTTATTCCGTTTAAAATGTGTCAAAACCCTGTAGTAAGTATCTTAGTAAGTCACTGGTAATTATTATGTTAATATCATTTCATTTTAAAGTAACAACAACTTCGATGTTTATATATGTACTAGAGACTCACCCTCGCTCCGCTCGGGTTCGTCCCTACTTACGTTTTAACGTTTAGTATAGATCTCTCAGAGATGAGATATTTCCCCGCAGTAAAAAGTATCCTATATGTTGACCCGGATATCCAGCTATCACCATACCAAATTTCATCAAAATCCCTCCAGTGGTTTTTCTGTGATGCGGTAACAGACAGACAGACAGACAGACAGACAAAAATTCTAAAAACTATAGAATCGGCCTCTGCATCGATAATAATGTCTATTAAATATAAACCTCGAATCAAATCGTTAGAGCCATTTCCGAGATACACGATGTAAATTTATACATAAGAACTAACTCATTTATTATTAGTATACGACTAACTCGTTTTAGTGTAAATGAAGATTACTTTCGCTCAAAGTTTTCCAGTAAAAAGATTCTTTTAACTAACAGAACGTTTTAACAAAAATGATTTCTGTCTTCAAATTTAGATAGACCGCCTGCTTGGTTAAAAGCTTTGGGAAACAGCATTTTCATTTGATTATCGACCGCATGTGAAAAGTCTAGTGTAATTTAGTTACGATTTTACTAAATTAATCAAAAACTTGATAACTAAATAGATACTAAATACGATCATTCCCACGCTTTAGAACTCCACAGTAGCCGCGGCTACTTCATAAACCAATAAGCAAATAAATAATTTTAAAATGAACAGAACATGTTTTGACATCGAACGTGAATATATTCATAATATATCATAGTAACATTTTACTGCAACAAATTAGAAAGTTTCCTTCGCGAAGCGTCAGCTAATCAGGCAACATTTGCATTTTACACTCATCGATTACCAAACATTTATGGCTTTTAATTACAAATAATACGCGACTAAAAAATATGTGAACCATAGTGTGGTAAAATAAGGTGAAACGAAATTTCATTTGATGATATTGCAGAAGCTCATCAAGTAGGTTCTAGGTACAAATGTGTATCTAAATTGCAGAGAATTTTATTAAATAAAGAATATAAGGGAAGAATTAATAAGATAATTATGAGTTTATTATTTAAAATTTTAAGTCTTGTTTCTAACTAGCACTATGTTCAACATCGATTCAATTTAATAGTTGTAAAGAGTGTCGTGAATAAAATAAAAATTATTTGCAACTATCTCTATACATTAATATATTGATTCGAATTTCTAATTTTATTTTAGATACTACATAGGTTGGTAAATATTATCTATTTTTCATTATGTAAATAAATATTCTGCGAGTCTTTCGGGCTTCTTCCAAAGAAATGATTTAATTTAAAATATCCGCTTGGATGTTATATTGTCTCTGGTTCGTGTGATTCAACGCACGGGCTCGACACCTAACAGCAAACTATAATGATTGGTATCGATATCGGTGGCCTTTATAAAAGACTTCAACGCGTGCCCCGTCGATGGTATTAAATGTAATATTTTCTTATAGAAATAGTTATTATAATCTTATCGATATTTAGTTACTTTTCAATTGCTTTATACAACTTTATACAACATCAAGAAAAATAAAATCGTCATAAATTAATTTATGAAACATTTAGTTCGAATTATAAAAGTTATAATCTTTATTGAGCTTAGTTAGAGCTTTTAAAAAACTTTTTAAATTTCACTTTACGTTTAAATAAAGTATTTCGTAATGAACATCAAACATTTTTGTGCTTCTTTTTGAACACATTAATATATATGAGGTCGATTAAGGTTATAGGAGCGCACAAAGCAGGCGCTTAACCGTCGGTTAACAAAGACCGACGCAATTATAAAACGATTACATGAATTATGTTTTACAGCTGTTTGAGAAAGCAGCAGATTTGTTTCACATAAAAAAGAATATGTCGAGTGAAATACAAAGAGTATGTACTACAACTATGCGTGGTAATTATCTGAGAGTAATAACAGTGCCAAGTCTACATAAGTAGACGTTTGTAACGCTTCGTAACGTTTTGTAACGCTTTCAATTCACTCATATCACAAATGCGAAAGTATGCAAGTGTGGTTTGTTTTATTTGGTTCGTTTGTTATGGGAACCAAATCAATGAGGTAATAAAAGCAGCTATTCATAAAAAATAATTAAATTATTACAACCAAATTCATCAAGTACATTTCGAAGCCTTGTAATGCAAAATTAATTAAGACACATCGACATGCGTCGTATTGAGTTTCTTCGTGATCTACAGGTTCATTATTTCATGTCTATATTGAGTGACGTTTTTTTCAAATAGCAACAATGTCGGTATGCGCCTACCAGTGTCTGCCTGTGTCGACCTGTGTCGGCGACTGGCAAGTATAGCGAATGGCATGAATATGCATGAGTCAGGTCGCCGCTCGCCTCGTACGTACAGCACATATATGGCCGCGCAGATTTTCCCACGATTAGCGACGCGCGCTCCGGCGGTGACATAAGGATGTCATACCAACAACAAGATCGATAGGCGGTAAATGTAACCGAATATTGTTCTATTGTATCAGCAATATTGATTTTATATTGGAAGATTTACTTTATTTGTAAAATAAGCTTTTTGCTAATTAAAATAATTCATTACGTACCTACTAGAACAGAGTGATAGTGAGAAACGTCTCATTTACCTTCATTAGTATTGCGGTTATGGATAAGACCAGGGACAAGGATCATAATGAGAGAATACTTTCGTTAATACTCAAATCGTACAAATGTCTGTGACGAGAGCCTGTGAACGGATGCGCAAGCGCCGCGGCGCCGCGGAGGAATTCTGCCTTCTATTGTGACAGGAAATAGCTCAGCCTTTACGATCACTGCCATATCTTTAACTTTGGTATACTCTGCAAGTTTTGGCCAAGGTCTAGTAAAAGTATGAAACTTGTTTTTTAATTAGCCATCCGAAGTTATATTAATTTTACTACTAGTAGCCATATAAGTCTTCGCTTTGACTAGACTTTCATAAAGATAAATATTTAATTAATATATGATAATAGTAATCATTACTTATCTATGATAATATTAAACATAATGTGTCTGATCAAAAATAGAGAAAGAAAGGTTCTGGTGGTTTTTATCACGCTCGAAGCGATGAGATTATTAAATATGGAAGCAGGATGAGGCGTTCGTGTACCAACATGCTCTCGCCAAAAACTTGTTCTTAAGTTAAACTAAGTTTTGTCGATCAAAAAACGGTAAGTGAGCTATTTAATAGATGTTAATGTATTCAGCGGAGCCCATGACCGGCGACGAGCCGGCCGCAGCGCGTCAATGACCCTCGTCATTTACCTACATTACATATGTACGTGCTCCTCTCCTTTGCTCGCTTTAATCTGCTAATGTTAATTTAAGTGCTAAACAAATCGCTTGTTAGACAATTTACATTGTACTTAACTGTTCTTATGTTACAAATTACGTATTTTTATTTGAAAAAACATGAAGCTTGAGTGATGCAGCACATTTAGGAGAATTGAATTTTAAAAAATCAATACTTTTTTAGATTTACGCAAATCTATCTTTTCGGAGTTTTTTCGCGGATTCATTTTGATTTTTATTTCCCCGACGTTTCGAATGCTTTACAGCAGTCATGGTCATGGCAAAGACTGAGCTTTCGAAGCGTGGGGAACCAAAAATCTAAATAAATCTGCCAAAAAATCCGAAAAGATACAATGTTAAAATACTTATTTCTTCATGAATTATGTAAGAAATTTCTTAAATATTAATATCATTGAAAAACAAACAGGCGTAGTAATAACTCAATGGTTACAATAAAATTATGTTCACACGTGAAATCTATACATATTATAAAATTCTAACTAAGCCGAATCTGTACATTGAATATTTTTTGGAAAATCTTATTGAAATAGACATTATTATCGATGCAGAGGCCGAATCTATAGTTTTTAGAATTTTTGTCTGTCTGTCTGTCTGTCTGTCTGTTACCGCATCACAGAAAAACCACTGGAGGGATTTTAATGAAATTTGGTATGGTGATAGCTGGATATCCGGGTCAACATATAGGATACTTTTTACTGCGGGAAAATATCTTATCTCTGAGAAATCTATACTAAACGTTAAAACGTAAGTAGGGACGAACCCGAGCGGAGCGAGGGTGAGTCTCTAGTAATAATAATAATCGTTAATTATTATTATCATCAAAATTAATGTTTGATACATATAACTGTTTTAAACATTAATTTTTATGAATAAAAATGAAAATGCCTAAGTAAATGAATCATTATCATTGATAAAGTTTATGTAAAAAAATAAATTGCAGTAAAATGTAGAAACAACACAATGGCAAAGGAAGCTGTGGAGATGAACGATTAGGCAGAGTGAAAGCAGCGGAGGCGACGAGTCTCCTCTAAACATTTACTTTTATATTTATTTGTAGCTCACTTTTTGCCTCTAATGATAGTAATATCCGTTATTGACAAATGTGCGATCATTTATTCAAATTACTTGCGACAGCTGTTCTGAGATTTTATTACCACTGTTCATTTAAATATATAAATATTGGACTTTTGGAAATAAATCATGACAAATTGATACTTAGCAGATTGAAATGTATGCGCCGGTGGCCTCCTGTTGTATTACTTTTTGGTAAGCTCTTGGATAATATTTATTAACAGACAGAGGGTTAGATATGTTTGTTTTACTTAATTCAGGATAATTTATTTGAATATCGCTTTAATTATTTTTTTTTCAACTAAATATACATATATATTTTTTTAATATGGTATAAAATACATAGTAATTTTAATTAATAATCAACAAAACATTTAAATTTTAATAGATCTACTCATATTAAGTTCGCATCAAAACTAGATAGTACAGTTATTTTATATTTCATTAATTTTAAACAGCGGAAACCAGATTGATGATACAAGAATTAATATTCAAAGGTTTAATAAACTTATAATTAAATCAATATACGAAAATATATACAACTAGGTACGTTTTAATTTTTTTGAGCGAAAACCTAATTCTTTATCTAAAATAAAAGTAGCATAAGTTACTCCTTATAATATCAGCTATCTGCTAGTGAAAGTCCCGTTAATATTGGTCTAGCCGTTTCAGAGATTAGCTAGAACAAACAGACAGACAAAAATTTTAATGCATATGCATTTAGTATAAAGCTGTTATTTTGACATTATAATCAGACATTTCAATTTTATTTATCTGTATTGATATATATACATATAAAACCTGAAAGGCAATTCAATAGAAGTTATGATTTCCTATAGGTATTCACTATTGTATTTTCTTTGTTCTATGTTCGTTTGAGTGTCATAAAATAAATAAGCGTGTAAAGAGAAGTCAGTGGCATTAATCACTACTCGACAGTAGAGTTATTAGTTACGACCGACGATTATTTAGTTATGACTGTAATTTGATTATTGGAAATGCACATGTAGTGATCTTAAGTTTAAAATTTCATTGCAAACCATTTTATTTTCGTATTTTAATTTTCTCACCATGACATTAAAAAGTTATTGTCAATTTTCTTAAACGATTTATGAATGTAATGTACAATCTTCTTTGTTCAAAAATAATCAAGCACATACAAGAAATAACAAAAAGAAAATGTGGAATGTGTCTAAGTAGTATTTACGTAGAGTTTTAAATATTACGAAAAAGACAGTAAAAGTTACCATTATTTGTTAATAGTTTATTTCTCAAAATAAAATTAAAAGTTTATTTTGAGAAATTTATATTTTGTAAGTTCATGTGGCTCCTTTATGTGCATTAATTTAATGTAAATTGATTATACCTAGGTGTTAAGGCACGTTCGCAGTGGCGAGTACTCTGGACGCGTGGATAACGTATCATTGCTGGCAATTAAGCGCATTACGCGGTCACAGGGAGCGTGCGACGCGTCTCCGCGCGTCACCGACCACTACACATATCGTGGACATAGCTCTAGATGGATAAGTAAGCTAAACTGATCCTGATAAAATTTTAATTTCTTTTTAAATGTTTTAAAATTTTTAAAATTAAAATCAACAAATATTGTAAGGTACTTTGGTTCCATTTTTGAATTTTTGAAATCATTTTTGTAAAATAGTAGGTAGACACTGTCTGTAACAAGTATATAACTCCTTTGAGATGTTTAACACCTTAGTCTCTCTCGTGACCATGATTGCTGTAAAGCAATCGAAACGTCGGGAACCAAAAATCAAAATAAATCCGCGAAATAATCCGAAAAGATAGTTTTATTTTAAAATGTCAAATATCCGCGTAAATCTAAGAAAGTATTAAACTGATCCGTTTTTGCAACAATGATATTTACATGATATCTTGAAAGGGTATTTTTCTGCGATAAAATAAATATAAAATTGATTCATATTATTTATTCTACTTGATCTCTCACTCTGTTGCATTGTTTTATTTATTATATACACAACTGCACGTATTGTGTTCTGTATTATATATATATATATATATATATATATATATATATATATATATATATATATATATATATATGATAGTTTTATAACATTTAGACGGTAATTTGGTATTTGGTTTGTAAATAACAGATGCTTAAATTGATATTATTAGGATTAATTATCGGAAAATATATTTAAAAACTAAATTATGTGCAAATACCTAAGTAATCCTTTAGCTTTCGTTTCAAGGTTTCAGCAGTTTGAATTTTTAGTCCAATAGTAGTGAGGTATAAATGTAAATAAATTGTATCTAAAAATTATACGTGATTCCATAGGAAATTTCGTTTAACTAAGACTAATTTGTATTTAATAAGTCAAAACAACCTAAATATATTCTAATTAAACCTTTACGTTAGACAATACCTGCAAAGAATTTAATACTTAATTATTTTTATTCTTGGTAATCAAAACGAATTCCAGATTCAGGAGGGATCGAGGCTAAAGGGAAAATGGTTTAATAGTTTTTAATCTTCTAAAGAAAACTAGTAAATTTCTACTACGCAAAATGTCACCAGAATTCCACTAAAATGAAAATTTCAGTAATCAAGCTTATGAAGACCTTTATGACATTTGTATTACTATACGAGTATGACATATAAATCATATTATGTATAATTATTCATCATTTAAACAAAACGAAATAAACATTATTCCAATAGAGTTTTACACGCACTTTTGAACTTCTATTTTTTTAATTAAAATAAAAAAAAAATATATTTAATTTATCCACATAGTCCTTGAGGAAGCTACCAACTCTACCGAGGCATTTCAGAACAGCTCAAGAGAAACTCGACACTCGGTCTTTTGAAAATATATGTTAGAGATACTAGATTGCAAATTTTAAGTAATTTTATGACACTAAATTGGTAAATAAAATAAATGTTATTGTTAATATGTACTCATACTAATCTGATTAGATTTAGAACTAGATATTTTCAAATGTTGCTCACGTAGAGCGCACCTGGCACAGTTGTTACGATAAATTTAATTTTTAAAGATACATCGCTAGCAACATCCAACTTTTGAATATAATTTGTTACATTCATTACATGTAGTGTCTGTCTCATTTAATTTTTTGGTAAAGCATCCAAGTGGCTTAGGCTTTATGTAATATGCTTTTCAGGAGAAAATCCAATTGGCGGGATCCGGGTGATTTTACATCTATACTAATATTTTATATTATAAAGAGGTAAAGTTTGTCAGTTTGTGACGTTGTAAGGGATAATCTCTGGATCTACTGAACCGATTTAGATGAAATTTGGTAAGAAGATAGTTTGAGACCCTGGGAAGGACATAGGATTTTTATCCCGGAAATCGTCCTTAAGGGGGTGAAAATGGGGATTAAAGTTTGTATTGAGAAGCAAGCTAGGAACGAACTCGAGCGAAGCGAGGGTGAGTCGCTAATGTTAAATATCGTGGTCAGAGGCATGTTTGGTGATGCTGGTGGTTTTTGTGTGGTGGTGACGTACTTGCAGGCAGCAGGCGAGGGCGAGGGCGAGCAGCAGCGGCGCGTGCCGCGGGGCGCGCGGGCGCATGGGGTCAGCGAGGCGCGGGGCGCCCGCGGCGCGCTCGCTGTGGCGCTCGCCGCATGCCGCGCACCGCCTCACTGCACTGCACTGTCCGCACTGTGCACACTGTCTGCACTGTTCGCACTGTCCACACTGTCCACTGGCACTGTCGCTGGTCGCGTGCTGTCGCGTGGTGTCGCGTGATGTCGCGCAGAGTGTCGCGGGAGAGACGTGCGCTCGCCGCGGGGCTTCGGCCTGGACTGCGCGCCCCGCCGGCGCTGCGACTCTACCACCGCGCCTCTCCCGGCACTGCGCGACGGACGCACTCCGATGGCCGATTACATTTCACGACTGTAATGCCATTTAAAGATAACTATTACTTTGTGAGAGCAATTTATAAACGGTGATTTATTTACTTTTCTTCTATTATATAAAAATATATAGGTAGTTAGTTATATAAAGCTTTTAGTTCTATATCACATTTTGTCATTTATATTTAAATATTTATACAGAAAGTGAATTAAATTAACAGATAAATAAAGCAAATAGGCGTATATCAGTTTACTTGAATGTAGACTTCTTCAAGAAAAGAGCATCGACAGGCAGTAAGGTAGCAAGATTGGTATGCGTTGTGAGACGTCCGTCTAATGTGAATAATTTCTCTCTTTGATATATAATATTGTTGTCGTGCAATGTTTTATATCTATTCATTATAAAATAAAATCAACGGTTTAGCTTATATAAATAAATTATTATTTTAAATTAAAACATAATATAGGCCTACACTATTATTACAAATTATAATCTATACCTACATACATACTACATATAATAAAACTGTAGAGGTCGAATGTCTGTACATAGAAAACAAATGCTAAAAACCGAGTCAGGGGGATGTAAGAAGAGAAATAGAACAAATCCAGATGTTTTCAATTTTTTGTTTCTCTGTCTGTTTGTCTGTTTGAACGGGCTAATCTCTGAAACTTCTGGACCGATTTAAATCAAATTTTGCATGGTGGTACCTTATATTGCCGGTCAAACAGTGTGTATTATAAAAATTATACGAGTAAATCCCATATGATAGTTACTCCCAGGCCCAAATGTTTGTTACTCTTTCACGCAAAAACTACTAAATGGATTTTAATGAAACTTTACAATAATATAGATATACATTAAAAAAACACACGAGCTACTTTTTATCCAAGAAAAATATACGGTTCCCGTAGGATAGATTTGTTTTTGGTTTCCTAGAGGCGAACCCGAGCGAAGCGAGGGCGAGCCGCTAGTACTTTTATAAATTTGGTACAAGTATGTAAAGTACTCTTAAACATTAAACAGGATCAGCAAAGGATAGCGCAGCCCTCGCTCCACACAATAGGTGTTAATTGTTCGCCCGCCGGCCGGCGCCGGGGCACAGCATCTGGCGCAGGAGGTCAGAGCACTAACCAAACATAGTTTGTAGAATTCAAAGTTATCTGCTAGACAGGCCCGAGAGCGCGGGCTTGCTTATATGGGTACACAATGTTAGCAGTTAGGTGTTTATTGAATGATGGGTAGATGCTCGTATCGTGTCACGAATGTACTGACTAACTACTACATATAAAACAAAGAATCAGATGTTTGTAAACTTTGGATTTCAAATTATTAACGATTCTTTACATTAAAAAAACTCTTTATATTAATTTGCCATTTTATTCTTTTATCAAGAACTTTAAGAAATGTACTAAAATGCATCTTTTAATTGGCTAAGTATTTCTTCTCAATACAGTAAAGAATCAGAGGTTGAGTGTTCGATGCGATCGGACAAAACATATCTGAGATCAGGACAGAGACGAGTTGTATTATCTTGATCTGTATACAAAAAATATTTATAACAGACGTCTCAGCGACCGGCTCCATTACTACTTGGAGATGCATTCAGGCAGAAAGTTGGTGATATAATATGGTTCAACAGTAACTTTTTGTGTTCCTTTGACTTTTATTAATTGGTATTTCTTTAAGTTAATTGGTTTTAGCGATAAATTAAATAATTATAATGTTTTATTATATGTTTACGTACGCTTGATATAAAATACATGACTTGTCGATATATAATATTTCTTATTCATTGAATTAAAGACTTTTAAAATATTAGTCTATATAATAGGAGCTTGGGAAGCAAATTTAAAAAAATAGAACGTATTGAGTTGGCTAAAAATGATAACCATTGCATTAATTTTAACAAAAAAAAAAATACTGTTACACATTTCTTTTAATCGTCCAAAGTAGCAAAGCACAGCAATCATAAATACACTCTGATAAAAATGTTTACTATTTTTAGCCAAGTAATGTACTTGGAAGCATAATATTAAGGAATTTGTATAAAAAATATGACGAAGTCGACCATCCCATGCAGGGAACTCTGGGGTAGCAGCGGCATGCGCTGCACTCGCTCTTATCGTACCAGGATCGCATCGATGTTCCCCGCGCCCAATAAAAACGATATTATTATTTCCACACCGGACCGCTTCTTCGACATTCGACGATAATAAATAACTTCCTAAACGAGACAACTTCACAAATTGTCGCCCCATTACGCTTCCTCACCTTAATCCATGAATTTTAAACTCTGTGGCGGCGAGCGATGTGCCGCGTTGTGCGACCGACTGTCCGACGCATGTAATAAAATTGTATCGTAATTTATTGGGAGTAGAAAAATAGTGGTGAGATTATAGATACACATTTTGTGTCGGAGCCTGACCGAGGAGATACTTACAGGCAGAGATAACCACATGTTTATTGTAAGCACGCGCTTCTACATTTTATTATTGCATCCAATTTATTATAAATTAATTATACTATTCAGGAATATTTTATTCTTTCTACAGTTCTGCTTTTCCAATGTAAGAATGTAAGATTGAAAAAAAAGGTAAATATACTCTTAAATCCGTATTGATTGCGAATGACTTACAAAATGGAATGCCAACATTGCAACATGGTAGAGTTTAAAGAATCCTGGAGCAATGGCACCGCACAGGGAAGCGGCGCGTCGCTCCCCAGCGCGGCGGCGCGCGGCGGCGGCGCGGGGAGCACGCCCGCGCAAGTGCACTGCTCCATATTCGGTAACATATTCTCACGCTGACCTGCTCGCCAATTTATTCTGGACTATCCCATTTGTAATGACCATTCTGTATTTTTTAAAACTTAATTGTTGATATCATTGATTTATAAATTGTTAACAATTCAAAGTTGAAATTATAATATTCTTATATTATAGTTATATTATATAGTAGTACTAGTAGGTAGGTAAAATACAAGTATCCTAGTAATAGCAAAAGTGTTACTACGAGTATGTAAAACTGTGGAGAGTAATCAGATGTGTTTCTCGTTCTCACGCAAATAAACGCTAGGTCAATTATAATTCCTGAGCGGAGCTGTGAATTGAGGAGAAGCGACGGGCGGTGAGGGGAGGGGAAGGGCATGCGGGGGAGGGGAGTGAGGGGGATGGAGCGGGGTGGAGGGGTGTCGGTTGCTAGACAATTAGCACGATCATGGTATGGTATGATACTGTTGCCACGAGTGTCAAATGTCTTGTCAATTGAACTTCATTTATAACATGACGTTCAATTTAATAATGGAGAAATTTCATTTCCTTCAACAATATTTTTTAGAGGTCACTCTTTTTAAAAAGAACATATCCTTAAGTATAGTGTTGTAACAAAGAATAATAAGTTGACTATACATGTATCGATCGCTGCCCGCGGAGCTCGCAGCTCTACAAACCAGTTGCGCGGTGGGTTATTATTTGGTTGATGAACGGCAGTAAAGGCATCTCACCAGATACAACATAACAAGTTGCAGCGATTACTAACACGCCTACTTCTACTTTTGTAGAAGATTGCTATTATAATAATGACGTTAGCCTTATAGAGAAACAAATCATTAAAATTGTTTAAAATACTTTTGCGTGAATAGAATCCGAATACAATATATGTAGCAATATTTATTTATGGTGATAAAGTAAAAAATATTATAATGTCACTATTTTACATTCATTATAGTGGTGCTATTATGTTTATGATTTTTTGCACAGTGCAGCGATGTCAGCACGTGCAGGTCGCCACGTGTCGCTACAGTCGGCGGGGTGCGCGCGCGCAGATTCTCAGGCTCGGGTGCGTGCGCGTGTGAGTGAGCGCAGGAGCACATAAGGTTATGTTATATATGGGATGAGGAGCGCGGGTTTAATTAAAATACCTGCGCAGGCGACTACCAGGACGAGAGCAAGGAGAGGAATAGAACTTTCCATTAGACACGGCTGATATTCATTAAATTAAATAAATTCTACCATAAACTTATAGTACCTATGATATTACTAGGGTTTAGCTCATTATGTATTGAACTTTATCTCATTTAAAGTTACTATTCATAACAAAGTTATTCATAATAATATATTTACCAGATTGACATTTTATATTTGTAACTTGTGAATCTCCCGGGCCATTTTTAATGCACAAACAATTTTTCAAATCGGATTAGTAGTTCCTGAGATTAGCGCGATCATCAAATCATGAAAACAAACAAACAAACAAACTCTGCCTATTATAATATTAGTAATGATAATATTGTGAACAATTTTTTGTTTCCAGAAGAATATACTTAAGTTCAGAGTATTGATCTTCTACCCCGTGTCCGGCGCAGGTGCGCTCGCTGGCCTATAGCCCGCAGCGTCGGGCCCGTCGTGCTGTTCTTCACGGTGTTTACTCTGCCTCAAGCCTTTCAGCTAGTGCACTTTTTTACAAAAAGTTTGATAATATTTAATGTCATTGTCCTAAAATGGACACCTTTACCTATTAAAAAAATGATAACTACGTCTATTTTTAATTTCTAGAGAAAATTTCATGTGTTCATTTCATAATAACAATTTAATATGTTATAACTGTTATTGTCAGGTATTCATGTCTCTCTATCTATTATATTATGTTTCAAAAAAAAAAATGTTTTCAAGAATCTGCATTTCCAAGTTGTTCTTAATGAATTGAAAGTAGCATCTAAACAGTAATAGGCAAATATCCCGACCCACAGCCCGCGGCGCCCAAGGACTCGCCACTGTCCGCGCGTCGCTCACGACCTGCCTCAGGTGCTAGTCCCTTTTGGTATCATAAGTCAGTTAGCTTTATTTATAATTTACTGCGTAAATTATTACTACAACTATGTAATACTTTCATCGGATTATTATATTTAGTAATTAAAAGATATATTTGTTTACTCCAATGTTGGTAATAATTACCTATATAAAATTCTAAGACCTATTGAGACGATGTATTTATAGCAATATGACGAAGATATGAGATGAAGCCCAGCATCGTTCAGTGATGTATGATAAACATTGTATTGTGCGCTGTGTCAGACAAATTGAATGGGTGCGCGGTGGTCGCGGGGCGGTCGCGACAAGTGCCCGCTGCACACTCGCGCACGTGTGCGAGTGTGTACGCCGGGCTGCGTGTGCGCACGGCAACCTGTACCCTGCGCGGACGGACTGCTTACAGCTCGAGTGAATATAACACGGGTACTTTAAGTTCCAAGGAAAATAACAGGATACAGGACACGCTAATACAACATCATATTTAAATGCCAATGTATAAATTGATGCGAACAAGCTTTTACCTGCAACTATAATCACATCTTTTTTAAGGATTTGAAATCTAGTGTATAGTTCAGTTCTTGCAATCTCGACTCTGAAGTTTCTGTTGACTGTTTTCAAATGAAAAAATCACTTGTAGAATTGATGGGCGACGGATTGGATGCTGGGACCTGGGCCTCGAGCGACCGGTTTGCCGCAGCACTGCCCTCCCCCTCCCGCGCACACCCGCTGCGCAATCTCAGCGCGGGAACACTCGCTACACCCCGTTTATTTTTAGATGACTGGTTAAGACAAATCCACGTCAATTCTGCCCGTAGATACCTAAAGACTACAACCTAGCTTTAAGACACTAGAGAGCCATTTACTCATGTATATAATACTTTTTTAATTACTCATGTATATGTTCGTATTCCGGCTTAGGCGCGAAATACTTATACGAAGGACGTTGTCAATGGACAATTCTGTTCAAATGTCATAGAATTTATTTAGATTTCCTACGTAAGTATTAAGAACTAAAAAATAAAATTAAACTAAAATTGTTTTGTTGCTATTCAGAAGTCCTGCTCTCGTTGTGACGAGATAAGCCTTGCGTTCCCTCACGGCGGCGACGCGTGAGCAGACTGCCGACGACCAGCAATGGTTCGCGGTACCCGCGCGGTGTGCAGCGCGCTTCATATCCTGACCTTACATGCTCCTTTGCCGCTATAATAAAACATTTGTAGCAAATTAATATTGTCATAAGCAAACCTACACACATAATATAATATTGAATCAAATAGAAATAAATATGTACCTTCTTAGTTTATCCAGACTTTACTTTCTCATATGAATGACGTGCACGAGCACGTCGTCAGAGCGACGGCGATCAACCGCATCATCGGATAAACCGCAAATGTCTATCGAGTACCTATTGATTACGCTCGATGATGTTATTATTATTTATTTAGCATTTATGTCGTTATATGAAAACCACATTCATGATTCAAGCTATTAACTATGATACAACAAGCATTTGCTTAACAAGTGATTTGAAACACTTTAGAAACTTAGTTTTCGAAGCTTTGAGGAAGTATACTTTAGTCAAATGCACTAACAAACAACGAAAACACCGAGTCTTTTCTATAATCCCCTCCTCACGGCGGCCGCGGGGCGTTGTGTCCGTGTCGTGGCCGCGTCGTGGTCGCGTCTCTCGTCATTATAATATGATTCACGGATTATCTTAATCGCATTAGTGCACGATCGACCTTATCAAATGCTTAATTACAATGAAACGACTTTAAAAATTATATTTAAGCCCATCAGATCTGATGTCACGGGATCCCAAGCGGCAGTAAGTCGTCCTTTCTGTTCAACAATCATTTATGTTCTGTTAATATTCTGTTAAGAATTCAAATCAATAATACTTCTTATTTCACATGGCTTGGAGCTTTCAAAAAGCGAGGTAATCGAAGTAAAATCTTTATTTTTGTATTCATTTCTCAAATTTAGCATTTTTATATAAATTCTCTGAGAATATGAAATGTGAGAATTAAGACTTTATAAAGCGAACAGCTCGGTGATTACAGTCAATTATACATATGTACGTATATGTGCTTTATGTATGTCACATATATTTTTTATCGAGTTCATACGGTTTAACGGTCTCTGCTCGAGATATTGAATTTTTTAGTTAATTAAAATTCCACGATTTGCGCCGCAGCGTCCGAGCGAATTACATTCGTCCATGTCGTGTAAAATATGAATGGAGTAGTATTTAATGAGCAACAACGAGCCGCGAACTCGCTGAGACCACTATGTCAGTGGTCAGTCGATCATCAGTAGTCAAGGGGCATTGTCATCTTCGTCGAGTCGTCGCCGGGGAATTGGATAATGGGCGAGATGCCCGCACGTCCCGCGAAACTGACACATTCGAGGTCGTCCAATTGTTACTACTCATAGGAAGCGAGTGTCATATCTGAACTCACTTTCTCTGTCGTTTTATTGCGTTTGTAATTAAATAAGTATTAGTTAATTCGTAATAAAGCTATGATATTGTAATATATCCTATAGGTAGGATCGATATGACACTGTTTTGTCTTGTCTCTGTGCAAAATGTAACTTAAATCAATTCTAAAAATCAATCTGTTGGTTGCTTTGTCACTGTGGGAAAGGACAAACCAATGAGACAAGAAACATTTTTTTGTATTTAAGTAGTACGATTTATTTATGGATTAATGTGTTATAGGTATATACTAAACTTAAATATTGCGTAAATAACTCAAGAAATACGATACGTACAGACGAAGAGAGATAACTGGGTATCATAGAGTGATGAGTACTCGTAGATGGGACGTGGCTACCAGTAATTTGTTATTCCAGTCACTGACGTCCAAACACATTAGTTGTTTGCTTAGGATGCACTCTGGTATGTCTGCGGCCGAGGCCAGCTCGTTTTAAAGTGAAAACTTTTAAGTCGACGATATATTTATTAGGTATACTATATTTTCTCAGATTTATTATGTAGTGTCGTCAAATCACACTTGTTTTGTATGAATTAAACTACAGTTTGACTGTAAGCGCTGGAGATTTTTGGAGCTTAGGCCAAGCAAAATTATCAGTTCATTTCAGCAAAAATCGTTTTGAAATCTAATTGTGACTAGATATAAAATATAAATATGCAACACGGGAGAGCTCATAATGTTGAAAAGCACAGTGTTGACAGTATTTAAGTAAGGAAAACTTTCAATAAGCTGCGCTGAAGTGGGCACTCCGCCGGCAGTCCAATGTTTATACAAACTGTATAAGAGAAACGATGGTCAAATTAACGTATCCCAAAGTTTGTTGTTAGAAAAAACAGTTCGTTAGAAAAAACAAGAGTGGCCAGGTGTGCGGTGCGCAAACACGCGGCGCCGGAGTTTGCCGAGCACTCGGCGCGCACCCACCACCCCCGCCCGCGCGGTCTGCACCCACCCGCCCGCCGAGCTGTTTGTTCTCCGAACACCAAATATTATTGGATGATGATACGCCATTTACGCGTGTCGCGCTGTCGAAGAAATCGACACCGCGCCCGCAGTCCCGACAATGCCCCCATGCTCCACGCCCGTGAGAAACTACGCCACCTTCATATTACCTTTTGATTTTTTACACTCAATACGTTATTATGTTTGCGAGCTCTCGAATTACACCGCCCGAGCGAAGCTCTATAATGGACGTTTATTTTATTGCTCTATTTATGAATTTATCTACTGGAGTGGAAAAAAAATATGTTTCAAATAGTTTTTGTGATTTATGAAATTTATAATTAGTAAGTAAGTAAATTAACATAGAAACGCTGATACGTTTTCTATACTTCGACTCTACATTCAACATTCGGTAACTCATTGATTTCAAAAACATAATCTGTGCGAAACGAGAAACATTGTTAATAATGATAAAACACTACAAGTTTTTACGATCGGCCATAAAATATAATACGAATCGCATTGCGAGTGGGACGGTACTCGCATGAAAATATGCATCGATAAGCAATAACCGTGCGGCTCTGCTCCCGTTCCCAGCGTCCCCGCGTCTCCGCGCCCGCGCACACACGTTATGTAATAGCTGTGGCGTGTAAAAACAGTCGCACGTCGCGACGCGCCGGACATTCGCCGGCCGCCGGACACTCGCGTCCGCAAAAACGCGCATCCTTTCCCATTGAGCCTGAGCTCGGCGATGCGCCGGAGTGATATATGATTTTATTTATTACAAGCTTTATAGCCATTAGGCAAAATTGATATTTGCTTAACCACTTTTCGATATTAAAACTAATATAAATAACCTTAAATATGAAAAAAAATCTAAATAGTACCCGTATTTAGAGCGTGAGGTCCTTTAAATTATCTTATTAAAATGCAGTGCAAATATTCGGAATAAAGTTGCAGTCACATTATGTGTTTGTATTATGAGCGTATCGGTTTTAACTCGTTTGAGTAAAATTTTTTTTTCGTGATGCTGCTCCGAAGTGAAGTGCTGCCACCGGATTATTCTTATCTTTGTAAAAATCTAAATGTCCCATAACAGAGTACAGATCTGTTGTGTGTCGAAATTTGTCACCAAATAACAGTTTAGATAATAAGCACACCATTTGGTTACGCGCTCAAGCGAACAGAAATGATAATATAAATGTTAAAAGCTTAGAAATACATTTTCGGCGTATGATATTTAATGAAAGAAGATCAAGTGAAACTTTTTCTTAAAACTTGGTGTAAAATTAATGTGAAATATCAGTTTAGTAGAGGTACACGCACTGGCATTGCCATGCAATCGGACAACTTTTTCATTGGTTTCATTTTAATATTATGTGACTCAACTGTAAATAAACAGCTTCCTGCAGAACTGCATTTATGACGACTGTCGACTGACAAGAAGTAACTCATTCAACTTTTCTATGAACAATGTGTCTAGAGCTTCGAGAGCATTACTTTTTCTTGTATATATATGTTATAACCCGCTCAGTTATCATAATATTGTTTTTACTTGGGTATATTACTACTGCTGTTTGGAACAGGTTCGTGCTTGCACGTGAGATGACATGAAAGTTTACTTTTAATTCACTGGATTAAAGATTTTTTATTTCTGTTTTTTTTTCTTAGACAGAGTAAGGGTTTAAGACTACTATCATCTTTACATAATTGACATGACAATCCTAGAAGTGAAATATCGACCGTCTCTGTTTTTAAATATTATTTTAAAATATAATCATTGAGACTGGTTCCGATGGCAGATGAAGCGATGCATACAGGTGGAGGAAACAATTATTATGAGGCGTGGGTTTTTTGCAGGACAGTGCGGTGCGGCGCGGCGGTGGTCCGCCTAATGAGTGTCCCTGCGACGCGACATGCTACAGCAATCTCGATCTTTGTGTCTCGGGAAAGAGTCGATAGTGCCGGCACAGAGCTGGTCGCTTCATTCCAAATATATGTAGAACTGATCAGTAGTTTGTAGACGACGGCAGACAGAGCGGCGCGGCAACTATGCTAACTGTGGAGACAGTAATGGCATTCCGATTCAAATACTCAGTATTCTAGCATACACTAAAGAAATAAGAAAAGTGGATTCCTCGACAATGTGTACATAATTTTTCCCTAAACCAAATGAAAATCACATGAATTGATAAAAATATACCTGTAACATCACACCGTTCTAATAAAAAAGCATTTTTAATTATGTTTAATTAATATAAAAATATTTTTTAAAAGCATATGTAAATATTAATGTTTCCTTCATAAAATGAAATAAAATTATATAATATTTGTCACAATAATATAAGCCACATGTATGCAACAAATATTTGTTAGTCATTTTGTAATACGGTAGATATAACAAATAGTAAGTGTTATCTGATGGTTTCCAAGAGCTGCTCTAAACCTTAGTGGCAGTTCATTAAGTTGACGTCGTGGAAAGCACTGAAAGTGGTGAAATATTATTACGCTTTGATTGAGTATGTCTTAAGAACAACGTATAATAAAATGCTGGTCTTATGTTTCTCCCAGCTCCGCTACCACATACCTGCTAACGAGCAGATTGGCACTTCAAAGTTTTTGAAATTGCGTGAATGAATTTAAAGTATGCTTTTTCATTTTACGTACTCTATTTCAATTTTGCTATCGAGCTCAGCTCCATACATTTATATATTTTTATAGGTCGGTAGCTCCTCTTTACTTTTATAGTTTAAAGTACTATAATTAGTTTCTACTTTGGTGTTATGCATTTTGTCGACAATATATTGAGAGCTGGCTTTGGGTAGTAATGGTTACCTGCTTTACTAAAGAGAATCCAAACTTTAGGAATAAGTAAGCGGGCTGGTCTTGCTTGTCTAATAAGTAAGCTGATAATTCATAGATTTTGGATACATTTAATGAAGAATTTATTCAGAAATTCTAAGGTTTCAAAAGCACTTGTAACTTAAAAATTTGTTTGTTTGTAAAAAATAAAATTGGATTATTTAATTAGAACCACTGGGACCAGTTTGAGTTCATGAAAAGTATACATATATATATATTATGCAGAGTCCTTACTGCTTTTTCATGACGATGATATACTCACGTTCTAACACGTAATCTTCGATAGTAGTGTCGAAAACATCGTGTAATTTGCGCAAAACCAGCTATCAGAGCTCAGTGTGCGATCGGGAGTAATATCTGCAGAGCACACATACTTTACAACTATTTAATGTTGTATAAAAACGACGTAGCTTTCTGACCCACACACAAATTTTGAGAAAACGTATAGCTAAGTATATATTTGTTGCAAATGACAAAGGCTTTTGCATTTATGTAAAGGTAGGAAAAAAGTTAGGAAGAGTTTGTTGATTTAATATAAACAAAATTATCAAATTCAAATAATAAATTACTATGGATTTTTTAAAACCGACATATTTCATTTAATAAACCTCAATATAGAATTTAATTGGTGCCAAAACCGAAAAAATAAATGGGAAGTGATACTAACTGTGCTTGTCAAAGCAGAAGCTAACACAAAACTATAATATCTATGATTCGATTAAACAGTTAGTAGTCTATTTTTTTAATGTAATTATTTTTTGTAATTCATAATCTTATTAAATAATATATGTGTAAATCATTACAGTTCTGGTGAGTTATTTACTCCAGTTCCTCTCAACACAGGCGTTTTTTTTTCCAAATAATTTCTAATTGTTCAGGTAAAAATTTAAAAATTTTAACTTTTTAGGATGAGAAGGTACGGACGCTCATACGTTGATAAGAGCATATATAAAACTTTATATACTTAACTACAAGGGTGAAACTATCTTTAAAAAATTAAACAATATTAATTCAAAAATATAGAAAAGTTTCAGAATAGAATTATTCCCACGACAATTCGACTAATCCTCGTTATCGCATTAACTTTGCCTCATAGTGACATGTTACAATTATAATGTGTACGCATTAGAGGTATAATAGAAATATTGTTAGTAGCAAGCCTGGAGCAGTGAGAGCGTCCCCATTTGACTGAAGGGCGCCATAAAATCACAAAGCCGTCTGTTAGGAGTGGTTGTGAGCAGAGACCCGCACTTGCCATCTGTGCTAAATTATATTATTTATTTATGATATGCGCCATAACACCATTGTTATTATATTATTTTGGAAATTATTCTTATTCCAATTGTGAAGTATAATATTTTTAATTATACAGGCTATTTTATTTTATAGATAGGTATACAAACTATAAAAGTTCAATGATCCCATTATGTAATATTTCACTTGTTTATTAATTAGTACTCCTCTACAAAATCGAATTAAATATATAAAATGAGAACATTCTGACAATCAAAATAAAAAAAATATATAAGTTATTAGCGATTTACTCCCGCTTCGATTGGATGCATCTCTAGATATCTAATAGTAGCTTGTGTTTATTACTCGAGGACATAGTCTATCTATGTTCTAAACGTACGAATCGATCCAGCCATTTCAGCGATAAGGAGTAATACACACACAAACATACATACATAAATACAAACTCGCTTCGCTCTTTTATGTTGATAGGTATCTTTTTGCCACAGATTTTATTGATTTACTAGCGATTCACCCTCGCTTCGCTCTGGTTCGTCCCTACTTACGTTTTAACGTTTAGTATAGATGATCTCAGAGATGAGATATTTTCCCGCAATAAAAAGTATCCTATATGTTGAACCGTATAACCAGTTATCACCATACCAAAGATCAAAATCCCTCAAGTGGTTTTTCTGTAATGCGGTAACAGACAGACAAAAATTCTAAAAACTATAGATTCGGTCTCTGTATCGATGGTAAGGTCTATTTCAATAAGATTTTCTAAAAAATATTTAATGTACAGATTCGGGTTAGTTACAATTTTATTATATGTATTAATCTATAATACCGAAACTAAATGAAACCGTTTAGGCAACGCGCTCAGCAACACAACGCTTACACCTAGCAAAAGAAAGATTCTCTTAAGCCACTAAAGAAATAAAAAGAGTGATTTTAAAAAGACCCATTCTTTTAGTCACCAGTAGTTTTAGAGATTACACATATTTACATCCAAACTTATAAACTTTACCCCATTATAATATCAATGTACCTACTACCTACCTACCCGTAGATTCATCTATAGTTTCGTCCGTGTGTTGGCATAGATCCTTATAAATAGTTTCCTCAGAAATCAACCGTTCTCACGTATCTAGTTACAGTAAGCGGGTCGCCGGCGTGACGCGCACGGGACGGCGACGTGACGGCAACGACGCGATCAACACGATTCGATCGTGGTAACGGATTACTAAACGTTGCGTTTCCATAACGCTCATACATTAGAGCGGCTTAAAGCCATGTAAATTACATGCACGTCGCACGGCGATTAGGTCCCGTTGAAGAATCATATGCCGTATCATTAGGTTTTAGATGTCTGCTTAGATATGTCTCGCCGATGCTAGAAATGTTTTGATTTGTCTTACTGTATGGTGGTTATTTGCACACACTATACACAAAAAAATTACTTGAATATATGAATTATAAAATAACTAGCATTTCCCGCGGCTCCGCCCGCGTTCAGATGATCAAAAACCAAATTCTTAGGTTTTACACATTAGTATACTCTTACATTATACATTACTTTCATTGCGCACCGCATGATTGGTAAATAATGGCAGAGATTGACAATGCCACAAAGGTTCCTCCGTTAAATTGAACTTTTTGTTTTAGCAATAACATCTATGTATGTCTATACTTCTGTTTTGTTTGTTTTTTTTTTAGTTTTTCACGATAAACTCTCAAACTACGGAATTAATTTTAATCATTTTTTACTAATAGACAGCTAGAGATTAGTTTAATTTATAGCTGATTATTTAAATTACATAATGATAACTTTTCTTAATTAGCGCTAGTTAGTAATATTTTCCAAAACGATTTTCAAAAGAAAGTGTAATAAGTAAATAATTCTAAGCGAATACATTTTTTTATTTCATATGGCTCTGCTAATATGATCAAAGTCGTAAGCATTTTATTGTGTCTTTTAAGTCTTTACCTTCCAAGAAAAGGTGTCAAGAAAAAGTTGAGGTATAACAGTTCCTAAAATACTTTTTCATAGTTTTTGAGATATGAAATATTTTTAGTTACCCGCTTTGGCGGTTTAACAGCCATAAACTTGTTTTCCATAAAATGTTATAAAATAATATAAATTGAACTTATTTTTACGGTGCAAAAAATGAGTAGGTATTGTGGAAACGTAAATATTATTCGTATTTATTTTAGTGTTAACCATACAAAATACGTAAGTAAGAAAAACAACATAGCATTTTGCTATACGTAACCTAAAATTCGCGAGTTGGATTTACATTTGCCCAATTTTTACATTAAAAGATTAAAAAACATTAACATTATTTACTAAACAATAAAAATTTACAAATATTCTCATTTGAAAATTGTTTCGGCCAACAAAATATTACTAATATGTTACTAATTTATAAAGCCAAAAAGTTTGTTTTATTAAAAATTTAAGCACGGGCAGGGCCGCGGGTAATTTAGTAGTAATTATAATAAAGTCATAGAAAGGTTATATCTGTACATTTTTTTTTTGGATAAAACTACGTATTTTAAAAACACATGGCGACATCTATTGTCAAATAGCTAAATAACACATAAATAAATTTTCATCAAAATAACTATTTTAATGAATAAAACAGCGCTGTTAATATTTCTTTTAAGATAAGTTTTTTTTTTAATAGTTTTAACATAATATATAAGTAAGTTACCTTGCTAAAATATTAATAGCATCATCGTGCTTTTACTTTAACCAGTTTTTGTATTTTTTCTCAGAAATGAGATATTTTCCTGCGGTAAAAAGAATCCTATGTGTTGATCCGGATAACCTGCTATTACCATACCAAACATAAAAATCCCTCTAGTGGTTTTTCTGTGATGCGGTCACATACAGACAGACAGAAAAAATTCTAAAAACTATAGATTCGGGCTCTATATCGCTAATAATGAATATTTCAATAAGATTTTCCGAAAAAATATTGAATTTAGGGGTTCGGCTTAGTTACAATTTTATTGTATGTATAGTTACTATTTTATGAAGCGAAAAAGTTTGCTTTACTGATAATTTAAACACGGGCGGAGCCGCGGGTGATTTAGTAGTAATTCTAATAAAATCGAAAAAAGGTCATATCTGTACATTAATTTTTTTGGGATTAAAACTATGTATTTTAAAAACACATGGCGACATCTATTGTCGAATATCTAAATAACACATAAATAAATATTAATTAAAATAACTATTTTAATGGATAAAATAGCGCTTTTGATAATTTGATTTTCAAAATTAGCTATTTTTATAGTTTTTACCATATTTTGTAAGTTACCTTGCTAAACTGTTTACAAATAGTATCGTCGTGGTTTTGTTCCTACCAGTTTTTGTATTTTTTTTCAGAAATGAGATATTTATTCGCGGTAAAAAGTATCCTATATGTTGACCCGGATAACCAGTTATCATCATACCAAATTTCATCAAAATCCCTCCAGTGGTTTTTCTGTGATGCGGTAACAGACAGACAGACAGACAGACAGACAGACAGACAGACAGACAGACAAAAATTCTAAAAACTATAGATTCGGCCTCTGCATCGATAATAATGTCTATTTCAATAAGATTTTCCAAAAAATATTTAATGTACAGATTCCGCTTAGTTAGAATTTTATAATATGTATAGATAAAAGGTTACAAATAATTATAAATTAGTTATTAACAAACTTCGTAGTAGACGAAGGGAAGGCTGGGTTATTAATGTTATATATATAATAGTCTAAATAACAAAACAAATAATGAATAACATAATACTGAATTTTGCAAAATTAATAACCATTACTTAAACCCATTTCTGTTTTTCTTACCAAATATGTGCATGTACTAAATTATCGAAACCCCCAGGAAACATGATTTAAATAATGATATCTTCTAGATGAGCTTATTACAAATCCAATCTGCGGGAGTTCACGTGTATAATAATCGGGTCTGCGGACTGTAGTGTGTACTGTCGGCTCGTCCCTGCGCATGCGCACCGCTTCCTCTACTTAATTAACCAATTACACGCAGTAACTAGACCTCAGATCGTAACTCAATCTTCGCTCCGTTATACTATTTTCTTTACGTCGGTTAAGGAATAAAAACTAAATATATTACTTGTTGGAGTTATTGGTCGTTCAAAGAATAATAGCCGTCTCCATTCTCTTTATTTAGTGATCATAAAATATTATTTAATCGGTTATAAAAACATATTATATTCTTTAAATAAATACATATTAAATAATAACTAGCATTGCCCGCGGCTCCGCCCGCGTCAGATGACCAAAAACCAAATTCATAGATTTTACATAGTAGTATACTCTTATATATACCAATTTCATTTCGCACCGTATGATTGGTAAATAATGACAGTGATTGACAAAGCCACGAAGGTTCCTCCGTTAACCTCATATTTGATTTAGTAATATTGCACTTTTTATTTTAACAATAACGTTTATAGTATGTCTATACTTCTCTTTTGATTGTTTGTTTAGTTTTGGGCGATAAGCTCTCAAGCTACTGAATTAATTTTAATCATTTATTTACTAAAAGACAGCTATTGATTAATTTATATTTAGCTGATTATTTAAATTACATAATAGTAACTTTTCTTAATTAATAGTTAAATTGTCGCGAAACAGGGATGGGTTAACGCTAGTTAGTAATATATTCCGAAACGATTTTCAAAAGAAAGTGTTGGGAAAAGCGAAAGATTCAGAAGTACATAATTAAAGTAAATAAGCAAATAATTTTAAGAAAATTCTTTTTATTATTTTAAATGACTCTGCTAATACAATTGAAGTCGTAACCATTTTATTGCGTCCTTTAAGCCTTCCACCTTTCAAGAAAAGGTGTCAAAAAATCAGAAAAAGTTGAGGTATAACAGTTTCCAAAATACTTTAAATATACATAAATTATTTTGCAGATATGGAATATTTTTAGTTACCCGCTTTGTCAGTTTAACAACCATAAACTTGTTTTCCATAAAATGTCAAAAAATAATATGAAGCAAACTTATTTTCACGGTTTAAAATGTGTCGATACTGTGGTAACGTAAATATTATTCGTATTTATTTTAGTGTTAACCTAAAAAAATACGTAAGTAAGAAAAACAACACAGTCTTTTGCTATACGGAACCTATAATGCGCGAGTTGGACTTACATTTGCCCAATTTTTACATTAACATTATTTATTTTAGTTAAATTACAAACATTTTCATTTGAAAATTGTTTCGGCCAACAAAATATTAAAAAAAACGTTTATTTTATTGATAATTTGAACACGGGTAATTTAGTAGCAATTCTAATAAAATCATAGAAAGGTTATATCTGTACATTCAATTTTTTGGAATTAAAACTACGTAGTTTAAAAACACACGGCGACATCTATTGTCAAATATCTAAATAACACATAAATAAACATTTTTAGAATTATTTTAATGAATCAAATAGCGCTATTGATATTTATTTTTTAAGATAAGCTATTTTTAATAGTTTTTGCCATATTTAGTAAGTTACCTTGCTTAAATGCTTATAGTATCATCGTGGTTTTAATATAACCGGTTTTTGTATTTTTCTCAGAAATTAGATATTTTACCGCGGTGAAAAGTATCCTATATGTTGACCCGGATAACCAGCTATCAATATACCAAATTTCATTAAAACCCCTCCAGTGGTTTTTCTGTGATGCGGTAACACACAGACAGACTAAAATTCTAAAAACAATACATTCGGCCTCTGTACTGATAATAATGTCTATTTCAATAAGATTTTCCAAAAAATATTTAATGTACAGATTCGGCTTAGTTACAATTATGTATATAGGTAATTTAGATATATATTAATTTTTAAACCATATACTTAGATTTTTTTGGTTATTTGCGCACGGGCATTACCGCGTGTAATTCTAGTCATTCTAATAAGACCATAGAAAAGTCACATCTACAGATAAAATGTTTTTTTTTTTGCGAATGAAAATTACGTATTTTAAAAACTCATGGCGACATCTAGTAATGGTTTTCTAAAGTACACCTAAGTAAATATTTGTAGAGTTATTTTTATGTATAAAATATTGCTATTGATATGTTTTTTTTTTTCGAGAGAAGCCATTTATAATTATTTTTGACCTATTTTGTAAGTTGCTTTGCTAAAATGTTCATATTTTCAGCGTGGTTTTATTCTAAGCAGTTTTTGTATTTTTTTTTCTCAGAGATGAGATATTTTCCCGCAATAAAAAGTACCCTATATGTTGACCCGGATAACCAGCTATCATCATACCAAATTTCATCAAAATCCCTCCAGTGGTTTTTCCGTGATGCGGTAACAGACAGACAGACAGACAGACAGACAGACAGACAGACAAAAATTCTAAAAACTATAGTTTCGGCCTCTGTATCGATAATAATGTCTATTTCAATAAGATTTTCAAAAAAATATTTAATGTACAGATTCGGCTTAGTTAGAATTTTATAATATGTATAGATAGATAGATATAGATAGATAATTAATTGTTAGAAAAACACTTATATTCTTAAGTCATTAATCCATTCAGCTATGAATCGAATCTTTTATTATATCAAAAGAATGCGTGCTTGTGGTGTTGTGTTATCGTAGAAAATGTGCATTTGTCTGTATTTACTTTAATTTAAATAAACTTAACCTTAGTTATCATTGGCTTCCGTATGAACAAAAACAAAAAAAAACACTTAACATAATTCATGACGAATTTTTATGTAGTCGGAACCGATGTACGAGCGAATCGAGCAATTCTAGAACTTGGCTCAGTTTATTTGATAGGCCGTGATTAATAAATGTTTCAGAATAATGGAAAACGTAATACGAGCGGGACCCCGCCTCGGAGGTTCATTTGTTACCGACCTTTAATAAATAACGATACGCCTTTGAGTAATGGCCGGGAATGTTTCGCGATTACGAAGTTGGCGGCGAACAAAGACGGAGCCGAGAGCCAGGTAACGCCGCGACTGCTCCGGCGCACGAAACTCACAGTCAGACGTTTTAATTAAGGACACGCCGGGTGCAGGGCGGCGGGGACTCGATTATCTCGACTTAATTCGGCGGAAGATAGAGCGATGTCGACTGACGTACCTCTTGTTCTTTTTTGTCTCCTCAGCAGGACTGATTATTGCGGCTATGTAACCGAAATCCTCGCTGTCAGCGCGGCGATTAGAGTCACATATCTAAGTCCACTTTAACGAATCTTAAATAAAATACTTAAATATTCGCGGGAAATGAAATACTCGCGCAAATTTTACCCGCGGTGCTATTCAGACATATTCGCTCCTGCAATTTTGCTTTAAACGCCGTGTCAGTTGGCGTTTCGAATCATAGAATATAATCATGATATTGCTTCGCTAATTTTAAAGATTGCACATCCGTATTGCCGTAGTAGAGAGCTCGGGTTTATCGTTGAACTTGCTGCGATTTTACTTCACTGCGAAAACTTGCAATACATCTCTCAGCAGGTGCCCGCCGCTGCATAAAAAGTTCTTTCACACGCCAAAAAACACAAATCTGGTCGAGTTTAACTTAAACGGAGTCTAAGCGTTTCCAGGTAGAGTCGATTTCGGTGTGCTCGTGTTTACTCGTTTGTTGATGTAAATATAGCAGTTTATTTTGACAAATAGCGGGTGTCTGGGCAGCGGCAGCGAGTCGGTGCCTGTAATGAGGCTAATCCAGCTCGCGGCGAGGTCACACTGAGTTCCCGGGTCTGCTAACGGTATATAATGATTGACTAAACGAATAACCGATGTTTGAGGAATTGCAAGTTATTTAGCGAGTCTCATGTAACACGATGTTACGCTGTAATGTAAGTTAGAACATCGTACGTTTGAAGATAGTTACGAGATTGTATATTACGAGAATATTCTTAGAAAGGTTCATTATCTTACATATGAGTTTGTTCGCATACTTAGTGAGCATTATTTCAGTTGAGGAACTTGGCCCTTTATGAGATTTCATATTTCAGCTAAAGGTTACCTTTAGTTAATATTGAAATCGATAGTAGAAAGACTATTGTTAGGAAATAAGATATCTTACTATTAAATATTTATAAAAAAAAATATTGAGGACAAAATTTATGATAAAATAAATTATAGTTTAAAAAAACTAAAAAAACACGCTTTGATAGCAATCGAACTAAAAAGTAGAAAATAATTTTTGTTTAAGACAGTTTGTGTTACTGCAATATCAAATTCAACAATCAATTATCATAATTAATTCAGAATAAGATTAACATGAATATTAAGATATTAACAAAAATTCAAATGAAGTGAAAAAGCGTGGGGTGCTTAATCATATTATTACAATAATTCTGATATTGCAAATAGTGACAAATAAAATAAACCTCACATTCGATATCAAGCACCCCACGCTTTTTCACTTCATTTGAATTTTTGTTAATATCTTAATATTCATGTTAATCTTATTCTGAATTAATTATGATAATTGATTGTTGAATTTGATATTGCAGTAACACAAACTGTCTTAAACAAAAATTATTTTCTACTTTTTAGTTCGATTGCTATCAAAGCGTGTTTTTTTAGTTTTTTTAAACTATAATTTATTTTCTGAATTTTTAGTGTCAAGACGACAATTAAAAAAAACTTATAACCAAACGCTTCGATTTTTTGTATATTATATATTCCACAATAGATCTAAATTCACTTCATTCCTGTCTACGTAATCTCTCCATTTCATCTAAAGCATCTCTATTACAGAGAACTTTTCCTATTAATTTCGAGCAATCAAGTTCTTCTATTCGAATACCATTTAGTGATCTTCCGCGACTTAGAGCTACATAAGCTTGTCCAGCAGCAAACAAACGAGAACCCAAATAAATAACCGCATTATCTACTGTACAACCTTGCATTTTGTGCACAGTAGATGCCCAACTCAGAATTATTGGCAACATTCGTCTTTCAGCAGTACCATAGCTATTAATCCAGTCAAATAAGGTCTGAAATCAAAATGTTAACACTCAACTTTGCATTTTTGATATAATGTAGTTTTAATGATACAAAAACAATGTGTAAAGGTTTTCGTGTCCGCAACCCCCGGCAAGGGTCCAAAATAAATGGTCAAAATAGTTTTTTCGCAATTACTCGAAAACGGTAAAAAATAGACAAAAAAGTTTTAGTAAAAATGTGTAAAGCTTAAAATTTTGCATAAAAAAGATTTCATGACTTTTTTTCCTCCGGTGAAAATTAAGCGAGTTAGGGAGGTTTTTAGACCGATCGGAATCCGTTTATTTTTAAAAGAAAAAAATTTAATTAAAACCTGAAGTTTTATGGTTTTAAAACATGAGCAGATATATAAGGAATAGAAATTCGTAAAATGCCCCCGCTGCCCAGCTACCCCCGCGAAAAACGGGGGGTCGCAAAGCGTTGAAAAATCGTTTTTTTAAATTTACTGCTTACTGTGACGTTCTATCGAAAAATGTTTTCTACAAAAGTTATAGGTCTATTAAAAATCTACAACTTTTATAAATGACACTTTTACAATTATCTCAAAGTTTTCGAGATATTTGCAAAAAACTCGGTTTTTAATTTTTTCTTGGTTTTTTATTTTTAATTTCTACAATAAACTTTTCATTTTCATGAAACTAAGGGACTGCAATCTTTGAAATACATATAAAAAATAAAAAAATGAAATCGAAATATTTAGCAATTTATGAGAAATTTATATTTTATGGTCTCGGGAGGCTGAAAATCACTTTACACACGAAAACCTTTACACATTGTTTTTGTATCATTAAAACTACATTATATCAAAAATGCAAAGTTGAGTGTTAACATTTTGATTTCAGACCTTATTTGACTGGACTATATATTTTGCTGGAAACTGTATCGATATTGGATTAATTAGATGTACACCATCCTGACCAAAGTCGATACGGACTGATGGTATGTCTGAATCATATACTTGATCACGTCGGAAATGTGGCCAGATAAATATTTTTGAAATTAAAGATTAAATATTATAAATACTTTAAAATTTAGAACAAAATATTAAAACGAGATTCTTGATAAGAATTTAAATATTGTTCACGATCAAATTGGAACACGGCCAGTATTAAACTATAAATTATCATTTAAAAATCAATTTTTTTATTTATTATATGTTTTTTATTTTATATTACAAATATTTTTTATATTAATCAATTATTTAATTTTAATTATAATTTTTTAATTAAATTTTCAATTATAATTAATTTTTTATCCTTAGGAGGATTACCCCCCTTTCTAGGATTTCTCCCTAAATGAAGTTAATTTAAAAATTCATTTAATTTTAAAAATTGTCAAAATATTAAAATATTAAAGAAATTTAAATATGCAAGTGCGGATGCGCGCGCAATATTTCGGTAGCAGCGACAATTATAATATTCGAGGAGTGAGAGTGCATGCACACGAGGCAATTGGTAGCAGCAACCAATAAGGAAATTTGTCTTTTGAAAGTGGGGGAAACCAGAAAGAGGAACAGGCCGTAGGTAGCAGAGGGCCAATCGGCAGCAAGAGAAAGAGAATACCGTTTTTTCCTGCAGCATTTAGCATTATTTTTCATTGGCTTTCAGCAAGTGGTATATATATATAGGCTAAATAACCTGATAATTCATCTGAATTTATTTTTTTATCCTGATGATCCTAGTCAGGACTTTAATATAAAGTTATGAGATTATTGTATTGTCATCGGTCCTTGACCCCTGTGCAAATTTTCATGTTAATCAGACTCCTAGAAGTAGGTGAAAATGAAGTTCAAAGATTCCGTTACATACATACATAGTTACATACAGGTCAAGCTAATAAAAGCGTGTTAAAAAACATAATCTATTTTTCCTCAAATACTTCAGTATGGTAATCCCAGGCTCATTGATGTTAAAAATAATCTAATTTAGCGCTGTAGTGACATAACGTGAGGAGGCGTCAGGCTGATAGCGCGACAATAACGCCGCGATAGTGTGATAGCACACTGACACAGTGGCGCGTGCCTGATAACAATGTACAACGAATAACCTAATTTTTTAATAATTATGTTATAAAAACAAAAAATTATAACAGATTACATTTTTTTAGGTTTTATTTACATATTTCACAAATACATTACATTACATACATTATAAATATGTATATACTTAAATGTTTCAAACAAGGATTCAGTCAATATCATAGAATAATATTTTGGTAAGTCAAGAAACCATCGCAGGTACGGAGCGAGGCTCGAACAACGATATTAACATGCCGGTTTCTGGTACAGGAACTACAAGAGTGAATGATCTCTCTAAGATATAAAAAAATAAACAGAATTTTATTAAGTTATTGCATCCTGGTACAGATAAGGGGTTACGTGTTAAGGTTCATTACTACTTCCTTTATGTTATTACTATTATGTATTTCTCGACTTTATCTGTAAAAGATAGGTATTTAAGAGATTAATATTATAGGTACAAAATGAGGACGAACCAATACTTTAATAATATTTAATATTAGCGTATTGAGAAACTTAAACAATCAATTTGAACGCAAACCGAAGCAGCGACCTCCGAAGCACATAATGTTCTGATCCAATACTCATCGCTCTTTAAATGATTGCGATTGTCATTATTGATTCTGGATTTATCGAGAAGACGACAAGCGTCGACATCCTCGCACGTGGAACAACTAACTGTACTGCTCCGTACCGGATGTGGCAACCTGTCACTGCGCAGGTGCTAGGATTCTCACGATCAAATTTCAAATAAGTAACGTTATTTATACATCACAATTATACTAAACTTAGCACTCACACACAACTTAGTGTTTATTTGAATCTGTGCAATGCGTTGCCGAGACACCTATTATAAGTACATAGGTAGTTAGCATTCACAGATTTTTAAAGAATTGTAATTAAAATGGGAAAACGATCAATTTATTTTAATGTAATTCAGTACATGTTATTGTTTTTTTTTCATATTTAACCTAAATAAATAATGTTTGAAGTTGGAACTAGGGTCCTAAATTCTTTACATTTTCTGTCTGATATTCTAAACAACCTATGAAAGTATTAGGTATTGGGAATTTAATATTTTAATCAAACTTACTTTAAAGTTATATAACTATTTTTGAAACCATTTATTAGTCATTAGTCATCGTATTCGAAATACTTATTTGATAGGAATGCTAACTGGACGACAAAAGGAAAATATAACCTGTTAATAGTTAAAGTTAACCAAGAATTAATTAATACATTTTTGGTACTGAAAACGCTAAAGATATTCATTAAATATTCGAGATGAACCAAACTAAAACTTTTATTTCCTTTATATGACTGGACAAAACAACCGCTCTAATATACAATGTATGTATTATACCTATGTAATTACGGGGCGGAGGGGAAGGTACCAAATAACTATAGTTAGTTCATTTACCTCATTATTACTCTTCTTAATTAAACGAGTATTCATAAAATAAGCCAGTTTTTGCGCCTGGCCGGTCACCGGTGAGCTAGATGTAATCAGGCTAATGCCAGTTATAGCTCTTTTTAATTATAGCCGACTTTTCTAAGTAAAAAGCACATGAGATAAAATGATAATCTACCAAAAATACAAGGCAACGACCCTTTAAGTATGCGAGTAATAAAATTCATTTATATAGAAGCTTAATAGCGTCTACTGTTCATAAAACCTCGATAAATTGATTCGGACACAACGTCACAATCAAGAATGTCGTCGCAACGAGTTCCGCTGAGGATATCTTAAGCTTAGTTCCTGCTTACCTACTAATTCGAAAGGTGAAATGTCCATAATATTTGTTTAATACAGTTTTAAGTTATATAAATAACCCTTTTTCCGTAGCTCATATTATTTCTGAAAAGCTATTAAAACCTTTGTAAATACGCAAAAAATTCAATCTCTTTGTGTGTTTTTCCGCGTTAATCTTAAATGGCTGAACCAATTGTGACAGATATGTTATCAATGGACTTTTTAGAGATTAATCTAAACTACTTTTAAGCTGAAAATATTTAAGGTTTGGTGTGTATTTGAAAATATGCGAAAATTAGTACCTAAATTAGAAGTTTTGTATACGTAAAGTAAGCGTGATATGGACCCGAACGATACATGCAATACAAAGAAACTTTCTAAGAATACTTTACAACGTTGATCGTTTTCTTTAATTTTGGTGTTTAAAATTTAAATTTGGCAAGCAATGCCCTTTTCTTTCTAAGCAAGAAATGAGTTTTGAGAAAAAACTCAGAGATGGGTGTATTGTTGCGATGTAGAGGACAGAAGTTTTACCAAAAGTCTTCTTTTACACCACGTAGATTTATTTTATAGTAAAAAAAATGAAACTTCCTAATAGTTCATGCAAACAAAGTCGCGAGTGAAGCTAGTTATAAATAAAATTAATGTATTCGAAAGAAATCTCAAACGTCTTCATATCAGAGTTTATCAAGGTTCTTGTATGACATTTTGTTGGTATACGAGTAATTGCATAAGAGACGTAACGATGTAATTAACTCATTTTGTCGTTGAATAATTTAATCGTGTAGTATTAATTAAGTGTAATGTATAGATAATGCCGGCGTTAGTATCGTAGTATCGGCGCGCGCGCATCCGTATGATAGCAGCTTCCGTCGGTTCCCCGCGGCCTCTGCACTCGCCATCATAACATTCGTTTACGAATATATCTTACTACCTAACTAGCTAACACTCCCGGCTCTGTCTGCTTGATAAATAATTATTTTATAAAAAATATACTAAGTATCTTCGTATATTGTAATGTAATGTTACATAATATGTTATGTTTACAAGTAAGTCTTTTTTGTAAATAATTTTGATAGATCTCATATGATGTCAAATGTTTAGGATATCTTGTATTAAATATGAAAAAGTAGTTAATATTAGTTCTAACTACCAATCACAGTTCTATAAAAAATGCGAAAGTTTGTATAAGTGTTTGTTTGTCAGTGCTTTACATTGGAACGGCTGCATGGATTTGGATGTTTAGTACACAGATAGATTATAACCTAGAGTCGCACCCGACACCCGCAACCCGAGCGAAGCGTGGGTAAGTTGTAAGTAACAAACTATAGCGCTTCTAATTACGCCAACTTCAAAGCAAATGAAGCGATTATAAAAGGCATGTTTCCCCAATAAACTTGTAATGAACGGCGAAGTACCAATTAATTGTAATTCAATGATGCAATCAATGGCCGTTTTTATTGGTGTCGAGCAGCAAGTAGCGTCTCTAATCATTATAATAATGTTATTAGCTTAATGAACGACGCACTCATTAATCGGAACTTGATTAACAAATAGCTACTGGCCCTACCGCCCCCCGCGCACCCCGCCCCCGCCCCCGCCCCCGCCCTCGCGCCTCACTGTGCGCCCGACAGCGTCACATCTGATGACTTCATTACGGGATCGATATCTTACCTACGTAGGAAGTAAGCACACTGTCACCTCACCGGTACTTGCGATGTTGTCTGAGCAAGACTTACAAATATTGTAAAGAGCTTTCATTTCATACTTTTGAAAATTTTTGTTGTTGGGGAAATGCAAATTTAATATACCTATTAAATACTTGGTAATGTATGTTGCTCATTTATGGAAGGTGTCATGTCGATGTAGACTACGCACACTGCACACTGCGCACTGCACAGTCTCCACGGAGCCTTACCCCCTCGCAACAGCAAGTCATTAATCACGACGGACGCGGTACATCTTAATGTATATGGCGAATAAATTATTATTATTTGTCTAATCTGATATGATTGTATTAATGACTAAATATTTGATTAGTTATAATAATAGCTGATCGAAATAATAATTCATAATTGTTATCTTACATGCTAGTTTTTAAATATTTCTTTTTCTTTAAGTAATGTCTGTAATTACTGTTTTAAAGACTGCTGTTTTTTTCCGTAATCCTTTGTTTAGCAAATACATAAGCAATATGCAGGTTATTATATTAAATGCACTCAACATAATATAATTTATCCAAATAAAGAAACCTACAATTTATTTACAGAATTCACTCGTATTAAAAATAAGAGAAACGAAGTCATTAGGGGCTCAAATAATTTAATCGTTTCTGAGAAGTTAAAGCAGTAACGTGTATCTAGATGTGATGGCCGCGGCGGGCGAGGCGGGCCGGCCAGCCCGCGCCGACACTTGCTGCTCGGAGCTCGCAACAGCTCGTCGCTACTCGTCCGTCGCGTTTATCAAACAGTCCCTTATTTTCGCTTAATTAGTCCACGATTCTCACGAGTTGTCGCCATCGTCTTGCGAATCCGATTTAGGTATTTTAATGAGCTCCTTGGAAGCTCACCGATCCCCCCGTCCCCTCTCTGTCCCCCGTCCCTCCTCCCCAACAGCCGGACGTTTTTGTCGATCCATGACACAAGGTGCTCAAGATTAATGTGTCGCTGTTTTGGCAAAAAAGCGCCAACAGAGACTGGACATTATACATGATCATTAATCCGTACAAGTCATAAATGTATTTTCTGATTAAAGTAACAACTCGTACTAAGTATCTATCAGCCGTAGTAACCAATATAGACAAACAATTCGTTAGTCATCCCATGCTGCCATTGTTTTGTCTTTCATATATATAAAAAATAACGTTATTTTTTATTTCAAAATAGAATCCAAAGTTTAATAGCTTGTAGCAGTTTGAAAGCAAGACTGTAGCTAATTGCCGAGAGTTCGCTAGTCGTCGTTAGTCGTGCGGTTTTACGATTCTTGAAAACGTATAGTTTTTGTCTGGCGCGTCACGGCGCGGGTGACGACGTGTGAACACGCCGCGCCGTGACCAATCAGGGGACCTGCTCGGGGCGGCACCATTGATCACCTTACACAGCTACCGGCCTCGAGGCTGCGGCATTCAACTATGGAACATGATCAACCTCATCCAGCCACTAGATTTAGCGTAAAGATTCATTTACTTGGGTCTAAGACTTTAAATTTGACTAAAAACTCTCTAAGCTATAAATATTACCGTTTTAAATGAGTTGAGGTAAACATTCCATTATGTTTAGGTGAAATCATTACATCAAACTTGCAAAATAAAAGCCTCCTTTCCATAAATGGATACAAAACTATTGAAGCCGTGTAATGGATATAAGCGAGTATAATACAGTATCGATATCCAACGATGCGCAGGCGCTGCAGCCGCGACCAAGTCGTTTATCCGCATCAGTGCGCTCGAGTGAATGGAGTAGCGTGGGCCGTGGCGGACTACATGGTTTTTACGCACACTTAATTACACTTATTATACGCTCGACTAACCTAATGTTTATCAAAGTAACTCATCACCAGTTATCTGTAGGTACTTTCTAACCACTGGATCATTATTTAGATATATTTCATTGTTTTTTAAATATAAATTATATTTGAGGCTCTATAATGTAATCCCTTAGGAAGGGAATAATTTTTCAATCCAATAGTTAGCGCAAGATCAATAGTTTTGTTCATTTACATTTTAATACGGACCGATCGAGATAAGATATTATCAGCTTCCGACGTCACAGAGCCTGGATAGGCCTAATGGAGTCGAGTGCGCGATAGCATCGAGGCCACCTTAACCGGAGACGGTTCGTACGGGCCCAATAAATCCTTCTGAAGGCTCTGTCGAAACGAGACTCGCGGTCTGCATCTGTGTTGTAGTACTTTATTATAATTACTCAACAGAACGCGGGATTTCGTATACAGATATATATATATATATATATATATATATATATATATATATATATATATATATATATATATGTATATGTATACACACACACACGCATCTGTATAATATAATTTAGTCATCTCTGTCTGTGGTAAAATTGCGAAGTGCAACTTGAACAACATTTATACTTAAAAGGAAATTACCATTACGCGTCGATGACTGCGTGTCACTTAACAAGCCATGACAATTACACGAGGCTCGGTGCGGTCGGTCGGAGGCCAGCTCGCGCTTGGCAGCGGGCACTCTTGCACTGGCTCGCCATGTTTTAATTACGCTTCGCGGGTGGGCGTGACGTCACGGCTCGGCTTTCAAGTTCACGCACTTCTCTTTGTGGCCACCGTCCTTGTTTCTGAAGAACTTTAATTTACTGTCAATCAACATTTTATGACAAAAGCTACGGAATCCGCCGTAAATACCGTTTCCGAGCAAAGCTTTTGACATTTAATGAAATATTTGCCAACCGGAACCTGTAAAGTTCTCTATGTAGTTAATTAATAATTACACTAACTTATGAGAATTTCTTATCAAAACATTTTTAATTACATCAATTTAAACATAATATTTGCACTTCATCTAAAGTGACATTCTTATGCAATTACTTAATGATTGCAAAAGAATATTCTTTTTTGCACTTAATAGTTTTTTCTTTCACTCCTTCTATTGCGTTTTCATGCTAATTTAAGATAAATCAATATATAATATACATACATACATACAATAAAACAGTAACTCAGCGAAATCTGTACATATTTTTTTAAAACAATGAGTATTACGTATTATGTACAGAATTTAGAACCCAAAACAATAGTTATTAAAAATTTTGTCTATATGTCTGTTTGTCTATTTGTCTATATGTTTGTTTGTATGTTCACGCAAAAAGTACTGAACCTTTGAAACCTTTGAAAATTTTAATTAAATTTTATGTAATGATAACTTATTACTCGGGTCAACATTTAGGATACCTTTCACTACAGGAAACTCTTCCTTTCGCACGGGAAAACACAATAACTGGTTCTATTAATTCGTCCTTAGAGATTTATTTGGCTAACGCTGGCTAAACCTTAAGAGACACGTCAAAACAATGTAGGTTATCGAAAAAATTGTAGGTCTTAAAAAGCCCACAGGAAAGTTTGCAATAGTAATATTCCTACCTCCTAAGCTACACTCGCTTACCCTATAGGGGTAAAATAGGGGATGTAAGTTTGTCAGAAACTCTGTCATATTTTTATAAATATCCATACTTAATATTAAAAATGTGAAAGTGTGTTTGTTTGTTCTTATTTTTTTTACGTATGGAGGTAATTTTAAGGCTGGGGAGTAACATTTACTTTTTACTACTTTTTACCGCGGGAGATTATCTCATTCCCACGTTATAATACATCCATAAAAACTCTTACTTACTGTTATACCATGCTAACCGTTAAAACGTACCTAGGGATGAACCCGAGCGAAGCGAGGATAAGTCGTTTGTATGATATAAATCAAAATATAATTATGCAACTTTGTAATATCCGCATATAATTCTCGCCATATTCAGTTCGCTATCGCAATTGTCAACTTTCTGTGGTTGATAATATTCTGTCTCAATAAATAATTTCTAATCGCAGGCAAATGGGACACCAGTTAAGATCTGTATCAGTAGCAGATATCGAAACGCGGAGGTAAATATCTGGATAGGTTCGCCACAACTTGCTGGAATAAAGTTAGTACTAATTTTAAAATATTGTTTCAATTTTATCTGTCTTATGTATAAATATATAACGTGTATTTAAATGTTAATTAAAGTAATGTTATCAAACGAGGCGAGGTCGACATTATTATGCTATAATTTTTAATTTTTCCCATATCTCACGTCAGATTATATCTATACTATAATAAAGCAGTAACTTAGCGAAATCTGTATATTAAATATTTTTTAAAAACAATGAATGTAACGTATTATGTGTACAATATAGACCCCAAAACAATAGTTATTAAAATTTTTGTCTGTTTGTCTGTTTGTCTGTATGTCTGTTTGTGTGTGCGCGTTTCACGCAAAAAGTAATGAACCGATTACAACGAAATTTGGTGAAGTGATAACTTATTACCCGGGTCAACATTTAAGATACCTTTTATTCCAGAAAAATATTTCTTTCCCACGGGAAATCGCAATAACTGGTTTTATCGAGTCCTCCTTATAAACCTTCCGCTGGCTAAACCTTAAGACATACATCGAAACAATGTACTAAAAAATTGTAAGTCTTAAAAAGGTCAACAGAAAAATCTACAACAGTATATGTCTATCTCTTAAGGTACACTCGCAATACCTATTCTTATCTATACCTATAATAAAGCTGACTTAGTCGAATCGATGTGCGCGTTTCACGCAAAAAGTACTGAACCGATTTTAACAGAATTTTGTATAGTTATAGCATATCACTCGGGTCAACATTTAGGATACCTTTTACTACAGGCACATTTTTCGTTCCCGCGGGAAAACGCAATGCTGGTTCTATCGAGTCGTCCTTAGAAATTTATATGGTTAACGCTGGCTGAACCTTAAGAGATACATCAAAACAATTTACTAGAAAATTGTAGGTCTTAAAAAGTTATACTGGCATGTTCGCAATATTATATGTCTATCACCAAAGCTACATTCGCAATTACTATTTTTATTCACTACCCGCGACTCACTGACTTATCAACGTTCAGCTCAGTTCAGCAGTAAAACGTACCTAGAGACGAACCCGAGCGAAGCGAGGGTGAGTCGCTAGTATATAATATAATATATAAATCTATCCTAAGAGTTAGACGTAAAATACTGTCCTGGCAACTTGATGGTGTCCCTATTGCAGGTGAGTTTAGCAACATTTAGCCTGTATAAGAACAGAACAGACAAGTGATATGTCTCGGGAGGCTTATCAGCCGCATCGGGCGGCGCGAGCGCGGCCCTTCGCGGACTGAGATCATTGCGGGTAATGAATTCAGGAATCGCAGGATGCTGCATTGATAAAGATTTATATCGATTTAAATTTATTTCATAATGAAACATTCAGTTTACTTAAGCTTTGTACATTTTGAGAGATTTTAAGGAGTAATTACTCGTACTGAGGACTGGGAACCACATTTTGCTGAATGTTATGCTTTTCTTATTGATTGTATGTAGATTTCTTCCTAATGTTATATACATATATGGCATTTCGGCTGCTACGTGTTTCTTAATAATAAAATATCTACACCGAAGAATCAAACCTGCAATTTTCATTGTTATATTACCTAAGTGTCAGTAAAGCATGCCTCACTATCTCACGATCATCGACCGTCAGTTAAATATTTTTTAAAAGTATTCGTACCTAAATAAAAAAGTTGAAAGTTTAACAAAAAAACGTTGTTCAGCTTTTTTCTACAACGCTATAATAAGACAAACAAAGTGGAGCATAAAGCATTTCATTCCAAATAATTGATAGGAAACGTGCGTAGTTGTGAGGTATCGGGCGGGCGCGGAGTCCCCTGGATCCTCTATTGTAGGCTCTAATTGAATTGATGATAGTTGAGTGCGGGAATTCGGCCGCCCGACCCGGCCCAGCCCGGCGGACGGACGGACGGACGGGCGGACCGCGAAGGTGTTATTAGAGACACAAAGGCTGTTTTTGTGCCGTTCGCATCGCTCGCTTTTAATAAATTCGATTACGCGCTATGCTCGCGGGAGAACCAGGCAGCGGCAGCGGCAGTAGGGCTACCGCTTCCAATCGCAATACATGATTATGTTTTATAATATTCATCTTAAGTGATTTGTTTCTATTGCGGTTATGCAACTAAATGTTCTATTGCTTGATAGCAATTAGGAATTATGTGAAATGATTCTGCAACACGAAGATTATTCTTAACGTATATCTCTCTATGATGAAAGAGTCAATTGAATGCATCGTTTTTACGTTCCTATTATATAATTAGCTCCTTTTATATTAGTTCGAGTGAAGGCATGCGGCGAGAATGTTAAATAACAAGAAGTACTTGACGACCTTTACATTGTTATATCATTTAAAAGAAGCCGAAGAATTAAAAGAATCTCGTTTAATAGTCTTTCAATAAAAACAGCCGCCCGATAAGGCGGCAGGCGCGGGCAAATGAGAGCGCGACGCGGCGCGCGGGCAATAACGATCTGCATATCATTTTCACACATTTTATATGCACTGTCGAGCAGATTGGTCTTGTACAGCTTTGTTCAGTACGTATGATGAGAGTTCAGTGAATTCTGTCTTTATTAAAATTTAATTTTTAATCCAAGACGACTAATAATCTATGACCTATCCTTTCCATTACTGTAAATGTTACTTATTTCTATTGCAATATACCTAGCTAATACAGCATCCTAATATACTATTATAGTTTAATAATTAATTACATATAACTACTAAATTATTCTACTTATATGATGAAAATACTCTGTTATGGATAAATAAAAAGAGTGTAAAACGAAGTGCTTCTAGGTATCTCGAGGCCTACTCAAAAGGTATTTCACGGTCGAGCGGCTAGATGCAGCCCTGTCGCGGCCGGTTCGCTCGGAGAGAACAAATTAAATTCGAGCGTTTACGAGCGGAGGCCTCCCCGCGGCGGGCTCCGCGTGGCCGCAGATCATGTCACGCAAAAAGCACTGTTTAATTAACCCCTCCCAGCGACCCATTGTGCGGCGGAATTAAACCCACCTGACGCGGCATTCGGCAGGGAAATGTTTTATTCATGGAAACATGATTTTTAATGTCGCATTATGTAGTTATAATATGAAATGAACGGTCATCATATTGTAATACGTATGTTCGAACGATGGCATCTATATAAGTCCAGGAATTTTAATTTCATTATAAGTTTGGATATAATATTATGTAGATGTCTCGTTAAACTGATAATTTTAACATTTTTAATACATAACTATAATTGTTTTAATTTTATTTAATAGCTCGCATGTTTAATTAATTTAAACACGAAAACACCAATTAACTCAGTTAAATCAGTTGAGCTTTTATTATAATCTTCGTACATGAAACATATTGATATCAATATGCATTAATTAATAGGTTGATCTCGACAAATGGTTTTTATGGGCGGTTGTAGTGCAGTGGTAAGGTTCCTGCATCGCGTGAGGGCACGCGAGTTCAGGGCGAGTGAGGAGCAGAGGAGAGGGAGGAGCAGGGAGGGGAAGGTTTGAGGGCGAGTGGAAGGGCGAGGGTCGACGCCCTGCGGCGCAGGTGCCGCGCCCCGCTGCTCGTCTCATATAGGCTTCTAGCAAACGATTTTTAAAGTATATTACTAACATTCTACACCAAGATTTATTACAAAAATTACTATTATACAAGTTAGTATCTATTTATCAACTAAATTAACTTAGATATAACTTATATACTGATATAGATACATATATTTTGTATTAAAAATTTAGAAAAATTGTTCATCTTTTTATAATTAATTTCTTAAAATATTCTAACGGATTTCATAACATATTGTGTAGTGTAGAGTGCGGCCGAGCTTGCGCGCCGCCTGCGCAGGCTGCGCTTTTTGCCCGCGCGTCCGCCGGCCACCGATTATGACTTACCAAATTATCAACTTTTCTCCCGGTCGAAGCCGGACTCGCACCAGACGGGAAAAAATTACTCTTTGTTTCATTTTTGTACCGCGCTTGAACTCGTTTCGATGTTTGATTTATCTCTGTAAAATTTTATGGCTGTTACTATATAGTTATTCAATGAAAGTATGTTCGTCCGCTGTCCGTTGTCCGCTCTGTGACTCGCTCGGCTACAGAAAGTGAGGTTTTTATTATACATAAAAACATAACATCAAGGGATATGAAACAGGAGCGACCTGGTAGGCTCTAACTCACTTATGTATTACGATAATATACTTGTTTCATATTACATAGCACTATTAAATAGCGAATAGCTACGACGTGGTAGCTGCCTCGGTGGTGTAGTGGCTAGCATGTACGGCTGCACATCCTGAGGTCCTGGGTTCGAGTCCCGGGTCGGGCCAAGTTTAGTTATTGAGTCTTTCTGTATAGTAAGCCTCAGTAACAGCCCGGAGTTGGGAAGTTGGCGGTGTTTCACCCCCGTGCCTCGGAGAGCACGTAAAGCCGTCGGTCCTGCGCCTTAACTCTCACCGGTCGTGTCGAATAGTCGTCCCACCGGAGTATGAGAGTGACAGGAATAGAGAGTGCTCTTGTGTCTGCGCGTACACTTGTGCACTATAATATCTCCTGCGCAGTTGGCTAGTTTCAATGAGATTGGCCGCCGTGGCCGGAATCGGTTAGGAGAACATTATTAGCTACGACGTATAATTAATTAATCGGAACTAATCATTTATACATATAGATAATGTAAGATTTAGAAAAAAACAATGTGAACCTAAAAATACTTTATATATTTTTTTATAATCAAGTTAATTCAACTTATACGTACGTGAGCTGCAATCACAGCGAAGACAAGTACCCGCAAGTACCCGACATGCAGGAGGTTCAGGTAAGAGGATAGTATTTAATTAATAGAAATCTCTTCAGCAAATTGAAACAGGTTGTGCTCGCCTCATCCCTCACACAAACTGATCTTTGTTCGTTTTCTTAATAACGTATTACGACTCTGGAATGTTCCGACAAATAACATCAATGTTTCTATATAAGAAAAATAATAAGCCCTTTTATTAGTGAGATTAAATTATACGATCGCTTAGATAGAAGCTGGCACTGGATGCGATAGATGCGGCTTTATGTTAGGTATATTTTAAAACAGATGCATTCGAAGATTACGTTTGTTTCTAACAAAATGTATTGTAAAGATTTTATTTGGCTGCAGTAATATTGTAGTAATGTAATAAATAGGAGAAGTTTATCTGGAGTTAAGATGTTCTAAGAATACAGGTATTTTATCAGATGGTAATATTGTAAAAGTGTCATCTGCATACCGCTTGTAGAAACGAGGGGTCAAAGGTGATGTGTTTAGGGCAGTCTCCTCGAAGGCGTCCATGAAGATGTCAGCTACAACGGGAGAGACAGGCGAACCCATGGCTACCGCATCCACTTGCTTGTAGAATTCATCAGCGATCCATTAGAACACGGGTCAAAGAAAACGTAGCTGATGTGAAGCACCGTCGAAATGCAACATCTGCTGTCTGCAAATATAGTAAGGACCGCCCAAGCCATTATATTCGCTTCGATAGACCCCAAATCCTCGCGAAAGAAGACCGATATCGCCCTAGCATGATTCGAGAAGCCATTGAAATTAAAAAACATCCAAATTTCAATCGGGAAGATGGCTGGGTACTACCATCTTCATGGGACCCTGTTATTAATATAATAAGATTAAATAATAAATCTAAACATAACAGACAGTTAGATGTAGAACGTTCGTACTGTGCGGATCAAAATAACTGTCTTTCAAATAAATGTCTTTCTTTTGTAAATGTATGTATGTAGTAGGTAATAGTGTTGCTTATAATTTTAATTCTTTTCTAAATAATTGCCAATTAAATTAAATTATTAATTTCTTAACCTTAATTAATTTTAATTTAACTTTTTTAAATTATACAATAATGTTGCTTCGAATAATTAATACTTTATTTTCTTTATGTTTATAAATATACTCGTAATAATGGCAATACTAAATAAGATTACTAATTAATTAAGTTTTCTAAAATATTGTACCTAATAATTATAACATTAACAGTGAAAATTAAATAAATAATATTCCATATGCAATTATACAATTTATTAAAATTATAAAAATGTTTAAAATTAAAATTAACATATATTGTAAGGTACTTTGATGCCATATTTGAATTTTTTGAATTCATTTTGTTATTTTGTGGGTAGGATGTCTATAACAGCTATTGCCTTTGAGACATCTTAAACCTTAGTCTCTTCCGTGACCATGATTGCTGTAAACTGTAAAGCATTCGAAACGTCGGGAACCAAAAATCTAAATAAATCCGCGAAAAAATCCGAAAAGATAGTTTTATTTAAAACTATCTTATCTTATCCTTCTCTTATCTTGTTTATGAGAAATGTACAGAAAGAGAAACAAAATAAACAAGATCATTTCTCTTAACTCTAATAAACTATTGCAGGAAGTAAGCTATTTAGTAATGTATTTTTTGACAAAAAATCTTTTTTTTTAAAGTTGGGAAATGTATTTAAGCATTCACCTGAATATATACAGGTGGTTATGTGGGTCTCACCGGTAAATGCAGTAGTACCCACTTAAACCCAACGGAACCTCCCTCATCTTGATCAGGCGTCGCAGGATCGCTTACGTACTCAACCGCGACGCCCCCTCGGTAGGTCTGATGAAGCAGACCAGACCACCAAGGGGTTACTCCCACGGTCCACTCTGCTGTCAGAGAAGTACCAGGAGCAACCCACATAGCACGCCGTCTACCGAGATGGCTGCCTCCCAGTACGTTTCTTGGCTTTGCTTCCTTAGCTAGATTGCCGGACGCTAATGAGCCCTACCAACACGACAAAGTACATTGAGAGGTTGATAAAAAAATCCTACATTAATTCTCACTAAATAAGAACAATTGCTGCTTCAGTTAAAAATCTAAACATGTATAATACAGTATCACAGATAACATAATACTATAATCGATATGACGGTAAGCAAGCAATTGATGTAAATAGTCGACGTGTCTGATTGTGAGCATGCAGCGGGCAGCGTACGGCATGCGGCGTGCAGCGTGCAGCATGCGGTGTGCTTCGTGCAGGGAGCAGCGTGCAGGGAGCAGCGTGCAGGGAGCAGCGTGCAGGGAGCAGCGTGCAGCGCGGTCTCAGTGGTCGAAGCGATGCTATCGGCTCGTATACGAGCCGCATTAATTGCGCACGCACTCGCCGCGCATAAACTTTGGCAGATAAGGCGCTCGTGATGCACAGATACTCTGCTTTGCTCGCATGCAGCCTCTAACTGCGACTAAGTCATGATAAATCAACTGGCAAACAAATTGAACTAGATAAATCTATAATTTAAGATCATCGATTATATTTTACGTGGTATTTTGAATTTTTTTTATTCATCATATTATATATGTTTGATCAGAAATTACAATCTATTTTTATTTACTTAAAATGGAATGTGCGTGAAGATTTTATTAACTCTATATACTCGTAATATTATATCTTGTGTAACCTATATTACTTTGAATATTTAAATAGCTATTGTTGTAAATCTTTTCTTAAATATTGAATTTCAACTAAATAAATCATATAATATAATATATAATATATGGTATTTAATTTAGTAAATTTTACTAAAACAGACACAAAAGCGATTATTGATAGGATTCGTGAGGTCACATCCCAGGAAATATAGTGAATTCGAATAGCCAAAATACGATACACAGGAAGAGTTCTTTCAATTTTAATAAAAAGTTTCTATGGAATATTTTTAAGTCATATTTTTATTTAGTCTTAAAAATATGACATACAATTCTGTAGATTCCATTAGATAATCAACATAATGTAATGCAATGTATGTGATACGCGCTACTCGTAAGTTCTACTACAGTTCAGTACCGTAGCTTCTATAGTATCTACTAACTACAAATTGTTCACTTTCTTGGAGCTTAAAAGTCGTCAGTGTTCAAGTGAGTATTAAATCTTGTATTTGTTAGTAAAAACCAGACAGTTTTATGCGCGACAGCAAACGTCGGCACAATAGCGACGTATATCTGAGCATCGCTCCCGGGGAGATGCAATGACGTTCTGAGGGCACGTGAATATATGGTACACTGAGTGTACAGTGTACAGCCATCGCTCCTGTACAAGGTCAACGCCATCTTACAGCTGACATTCAGTAATATAGGTATTGATTACTTTCTTAGATTTACGCGAATATTTGACATTTTAAATAAAACTATCTCTTCGGATTTTTTCGCGGATTTATTTTGATTTTTGGTTCCCGATCGTTTCAAATACTTTCCAGCAATCATGGTCACGAGGGAGATCCTTGCCGCGAAAAAATCTGAAAAAAAAATACCTACTGATTTTTATGTATTATATTTATAATAAAGTATGCAGATTTGTAAATAGCTAAATGTTTATTTATGCTCATTTTATTACTCAAGCTATAAAAAATGTTGAAAACGAAACGATGTCGTACGATAATCTAATAGAGAGATAGCATCTCGAACTGTAACAATTGCGTATTTGAGACAACGCGACGTGTGAACGCGGAGAGATATGCGTCCTCCCACAGCCGACTCCGGCGAGTATCGCCGGCATTAGGCTGATGCTACGTTACCTGATAAGGACTCTCGTAGACTTGAGACTGTGCTGATAATATTACTTATTAATATTCAAATAATTATTATTTCTTGATTTTTAAATAATATACTATTATTGACTTACCCTCGCTTCTCTAGCCTCTAGGAGTATAATAGAGGCCTATATGTTGCTCAGGATCACAGTCAATTTGTGTTATTACTTTCACCAAAAATCCGTTTTATCGTGCGAATAAATAAGAGGCATACACACACGCTACTTTCCCATACTAATTTTCGCATACATACATACATTACTGCCTCGGTGATGTAGTGGCTAGCATGTACGGCTGCACACCCGGAGGTCCTGGGTTCGAGTCCCGGGTCTGGCCAAGCTTAGTTATTGAGTCTTTCTGTCTAGTAAGCCACAGTAGCAGCCCGGAGTTGGGAAGTTGGCGGTGTTTCACCCCCGTGCCTCGGAGAATACGTAAAGCCGTCGGTCCTGCGCCTTAACTCTCACCGGTCGTGTCGAGTAGTCGTCCCACCGGAGTATGAGAGTGACAGGAATAGAGAGTGTACGTTGTGTCTGCGCGCACACCGACACACGCGCTGCACTATAATATCTCCTGCGCAGTTGGCTAGTCTCAACGAGATTGGCCGCCGTGGCCGGAATCGGTCAGGAGGACATCATCACGTACATATACATATATTATGTAATCGTATGTACAATAGTTCCGATTTTACACAATAATTTTATATGTTTCTGTAGACTGAGTTAAGGAAGGAATCTTTAACCTTAATAATACATACTCGTATATTACAAGAGATCTAAAACTAAAATAATGAATTTTGATTTTTAAATTTACCTATCATACTTTCTAAGCAAAGCATTTCTATGGGCGGTTTAAAACTATTGTACTTGTTAATTCATGTTTACATGTAAACGCTTTAAATAACATAAATTTTGATAAATTTCATATACTTGTATGAAGTCTACAATCCCTTCATTGGACAAATGACAGTGGATATCGTCCGGGCCCCGCGCCGCGACGCGACGTCACACAATGGACAACCACTTACACCGTGCACTGTCGCTACTGCTGCAGAAGCAGATCAGAACGCATTACACTGCTTAAAAGCCTGGGAAATATTCATAGTTATATTTAGAGTGCAGGAGGTATTTTTCAGCATTAGTAAGTTGCAATAAATAATCCTAAAAAATCCTTAAAATTATATAAATAGTTTACTTAATAAAAGTCGTCATCTCTTGTCTTATCGTTTTCAGCTCTCTCATTTTCGATATTGCTCTTTATTTGCGATTTATAATAGAATATTTAATTATTTCAAAACATAATATTTTTTCCATTAAATTACCATTTCACGATTGTAATTACATGAGTGAAGAAGCATGCATGATCATGTTGATGGACATTGCAAAGCGGTGAAGCAGTCAATTTACAATAATCGTGTATGTCTAAAAAATAAAGTTTATAAATTTAATATTTCGTGACGCAAAGCAGTTGAAGCTGACCACAAATTGAGCATCTATCGGTTATCGCAAACTCGCTCGCCGCAAAGAAATGTTTAGTAGTCGCCGAGATGAGTCGGGATGTAACCGCAGCGCTGGGCAGGAGCGTTTTTGCACATCCACAGACAATGGACCATCAGCAAAATGGCGCTCTATACATATACGGTATAGTGCGCGGCGCGGCAGTCTGTCTGTACGCTTGCTAAATATTAAAAGTGTTGTCAAAGATCAATAAAATCATTATTTATTGCTTTCTTCTTAAATTTTTGTTATTTCTAAACGTGAATAGTTTTTGCGGGATTATTTATCAATAAGTAAACGTTTTGGTTAATTAGGACTATTAAATTGAGAGATACAAAATAATATATCATTATATCAAAAATTGCCTTTGTTTTGGTCAAAAATCTCAAATTTTCAATAAACTAAAGTGCTTGGAACACTGAATGTTTTTAATATATTTTTTCATTTATCAAGGTTTAAAGGGAAAAACTTTAAAGTTTTCATCCGACGCTGTCGATGTTATGAAATAACTTCACGGCAGAGCGTAAGAAGCCGATGATCATTGAATTACTAAACTTCCATACCTATAAGGAAATGATAATACAAAGAGGCATAAAGTTTAATCTTTATTTGTAAGATGAACGTTACAGCCTCCGCCGACATCGCGGCGCAGACGTGACGCGGGTTCAATATCGACACATTACATTACAGTTATATAAAGCGCACATCACCATATTTTTGTCACTCAAAAAAGATTTCCAATATCCAATTAAGTTTAATAAATGAGTATCCTTTAACTACTTCGAAGAAAGACTTCAATATTTGTCTGTATATATAAACATTTTAATTGTTTGTAATCATTACTCCAAGGAGGTACGGCGGCAGGTAATATTACTACTTATAATACTTTTATAAGGCATTACGATTGTATAATAAAATAGATTTTAATAATAAAAAGTAGCATATTCTTGACAATTACAATAAACAAAACAATAGAAAGAGATCAGTCAAATAATATAATGATACGCTCCGATTTGCAAATTTTAATATAAAGGTTAAGTTTGTACATTTAAAATAACCAATTGGACTCTAAGCGAGCTTTTGGACTTCATAAAGCGGGCCATCTTGATTTGCATATTGCCTTTTGATTAATGAGATATAAAAAATCATTTCCAAAGTTGACAGAAAGCATCTGCCTAGGCGCGTGCTGCCTCCACCTGCGCCGGCCCGTGGCGTCACGCGCGCTTGCTTAATAGTTAACTAGAATGTGATCTTTAACATTATTATTAAAATATTATGCTAATTCACTAATTTATAGTATTATCGTGGTCATTTCTAATGTTTTACGGCGAGAAAGTGATAGAGTTTACTTTACAACTGATTTATATTTCCTAATTACGTTAAATTTTGTGCTTTCAGATAACCTCGTGAACTTATTTAATTCTGAATGAAACAAGTATATACATATATAGCGTACGTTTTTTGATGAGTCTATCTACATCAATCTATTTGTATGGTAACTAACAGCACTCTGCATCTTACGGAGGGAAACCTAAGTATATAGAAAATACAATCTTTTTTTCAACTGTATAATCACAGAAATTGCATGGTGACATTATTGTCTAGTTTCTGCGAGAAAACTTTATAAAAAATGTGTGTTGTATTGACACACATTTCTAGAATATGTCGTATTTTGAATTTTTTCAACTAAAAAAGTAAAATGAAGTAAACTATATTGATGACATTCTCGGTGTGAATGACGTTTATGGATAAAAGACATCAGCGCGTGCAACTTGATTCTGAATTGAACATTTTATTGTGTATTTAAAATTTGAATGTTATTTTAGTTTTGTTACAATTCGTTATGTTGGGATTATTGAGTAGCATGTTGAATTTAACAGATGGCTACACATGTAATAACAATATAACTTTCATACATATACATAGGTATGTATGTAGGTATATAACTGGTAAGGCTTCTGTGTTAAATTATCAATTAATGTTATTTTTATGTTATTTATATGTATTAAACCAAATCATTAATCAGATTGTCTTCGTCATTCAATTTTGATGTAAAATAGCAATAAAACAGAGTTCTCGCCGAAAAGTACGAAGAGATTTACATAAATAATTTAATCCTTAGAAGATTAATACTTTCTTAGACTGATGCCAATATTTGACATTTTATAAAACTATCTTTTGGGATTTTTTGTAAAATTAGGAGATAGAGTCCTAGGTCATGTCAAAAATCAGTCAGAAGGACATTAGTAAGTTCAATTTTCAAATTATTAATACAATTTTATCATTCAAATTTTACTTAAACTGTATGATAGTAATCATATCGGTAAAGTTGTCGATGACTATCTCATATTTCTCACAGTGTAAAACGACGCGTTTAAAAAAATTGTTATCAAAATGAAATAGCTAATTTGAATCCGTAAACGCAGCAACTGTAGACTCTACTGTAAATATCAATAAACACTTTAAAGTTATAAAAACGCTATAACATTTTATTAGCTTTTTAAAGCATGACAAATATTTGAATATCCGTATTCAGTGAACACTTATCTGAGATATCTCATAAATTTAATACTAGATAAAGTGTTAATTTTTTTTAGAGCTATGAAATTGTCGATCATCTTTCGAATTTGCCCATCTACGATATCATTGTTTTTGTTCTTTTGTTAGATTTTCTAAATTTATTTTATTTCAAAGTATATGATTCGTTTAATAAAGTAGTCCACAGATAAAATAGCATTATTCTTTCGTACTTTTCTGTCACCACACTTATGCGATTAAAAATAAAGATGTCGCTACATGGCCAAAGATAGAATAATTTGGGCTTATATTTCTTTTATTTAATGTCTGTGTTGAAATAATAAATAGAAAGTTGAGTATGCAAAAGTTATTTTTAAATGTAACTTTCAAGTATCAACCCAACGAGGAATGTGCGCTTGCGATCCTTTCACGTCCGTCTACTCGAGCAGTTCGTACAATTCAAACGATTTGGATGAAAAATGTATTATCTCGTAGTAAAATATCGTGCGCTGTTCTCTCGCTGATCGCGGTCGCTCCATCACACGTGACGGCTGAAGCAGTCCGAGGCAATTTGTTTGACGATTGTTTTAAATTAATTGTTATATGTACTACTTTTGAATTGATGTTTCGTCTCGGTAAGATTGACGAAAACTGTGGCCGTAAGTTATTTTTCCATAAATCATTGTATTATCTTGCAAAGTAAAAAATGAAATTGAATTGGAAATTTTTAAGCATTCTTTTCTATTTCAGGCTCCGCCCGGTTCCAGAACAAGGTGCTGTTTTTAACATTTATTTGTTTTGCTAGCGGCTCATTCTCGCTTCGCAAAACAAAAACAAATGAAAAACACGGTAACCGTACATTTTTCCGGGATAATAAATATCGTATGTGCTATTCCAGACTCTAATTTATTATAAAAGCCATTCAATACCTGTCAGTATGAGTATCAGGAATATCAGAATTTTTTTAGAATATGTATTTCTAATGGGATTCATATTGTTTAAGAATGTTGATACTTCCGCATTAATATAAATTAAATTTAATTTGAATTTTATAAATTATCAATCATAGAACACGACATCTAATCTATACGGTTGCTACAAGTATAAAAACAAATATGTGTGTCTGATATAAAAACGTCCAGTCACAATAGCGTTAATCCTGCGCGTGAGTGACAGCGAGTGGGAGGGTTTTTATTTAATCAAATTTATATAAGAAGTTTCTCGATATTTTTTTCAAATCTATATCTCAAAATAATGAATGCACAAAAACAAAAACTACTTAAGATATGTTACAGAAATAAATGTTATTCTTAAGCATATGTATGTATATAGAAAATACACATGCCCTCTCTACCCTCGCTATTCAAACTCATGACATTTGCATTTTTAGTCATTTCTATAGTACATATGTATATTATGTACCGTGAAAACTATTTACCGGGATAAAAAAGAGCTTGTACCTTTCTTCAAGCCATAAGCTAACACTATAGTCTGTTATTTTATTGTTGCAGTAATTAAGAAACTAACAACCACATGTTCGCATTTATAGCATTAGTAAGGATAAATCCACTGATGCATACTTTTAAGGTAACGTTGGCGCTATATTTCTTGACTTTCCTTGACCACTTTTTACTTTAATCGAATTATTTTTAATTAACAAAACACTACGCGATAATAAATTACATTATAAAAAGTAAATTCGTAATACCTCTTAGCTTAATTAATTTTATTTATCAGTCCATCCAAAAACTGGCCTCGGCAAGTTACGGAAAGTCTGAATTATTATTTAAACTGTAACATATTGACATCCTCGCAGCCGTAAGAAAGAAGGATTAGTCTAATGCACTTAATGATACGTCCGCGATATATCAAAACATTGATAACAAAAACAAAATTAAGAACTCGTCTCAAATGAGCCAGACGGGGCCCGGCTTAGCCAGTGCTTTATATTCAATGCGATATCGGCTTTATTTAAATTAGGTTGCAAATTGCAATTATAAAAATATATTAATATTAAATTAGATGAATATGTAACTACTATATCTTTGAAACAGTATCGTAACTTAGTGGTAGACAGCGACAGATTAAGTCTGTGAAGCTCGACAATAGGGGTTGAGCAAAAAATTCAAAAATATGAATATATGTACATACACTAGATGAAAATATTATAAAAATATTAAAATAAATGTGCGAGTCGGACTCGCACTCGAAGGGTTCCGTACTACGAGTATAATCGATTTTTATAAATTTGCATGGTAGCCTTTTTGAAATTCGTCATCTTGGTTTTTTTTATTATTGTTATAGCGTCTGTTTCCGCCAATAGTAAACCTTCATAATTTTTTGTTCCTACCCGCTTCCTTTTTACATGCACGCCTGCAATTTGAAGGGTCATCATACGCAAATAATTTACATTCACCGTTTGAATCTTGAGAAGTAAACCCGCGCGCACCTGCTATAATTTGCATGGAACGTTCAAGTGCTTTGTGATGTGTGCCCTCATGAGTACCATCACCACCATCGCCATCTAACCGCTGCCGTTATCATCATTGGCGTTGAAGCTGAGACCTGACGCAGAATTCCAGCAAGGTAGGCGTGCTTTTTATTCCCGCTGTCCGCACCCACAACCCGCATCCTTTAATTCTCTCTTTTATATACAGTCCACTTAAATTTCACTCTTACTTAGAACCAGCCCTTTAGAGCGTTTTATACTGAACAGTGGCAATAGAAATACACACTATATGAAAATTTCAACTCTCTACTTATTACGGTTCATGAGATACAGCCCTCTAACATAAGGACGGGCAGCGGAGGATTAATAATAGGGTTCCGTTGGCACCCTTCGGGTACGGTGCCCTGAAAATAAGAAATGAGAATGAATACTTTACTGATACAGCGCGCGAAGTTAGGAGCAACAGGGTATAGTGAGTGACTCGCATTGACTTTTACAACGGATTTTGCGGGTTTGATATCCAATCCGAGCGATTTTTTGAACGACAATATGTTTCTTGTATAGTACGGCATCTGAATAATATCTATATAATGAGTTGAACCTATATTTTTCTGATTAATTATTTACAAAAAAAAATCATACATTTCTCACTCAACCTTACAGAAGCGCTTTCGCACTCATCTGCTAACACATTAGGCCCCGGGAATATAATTGGCTAGTTGGCTACATCGTTCAGGTCTCGAATCGTCTTCCAGCGCGGATGCGTACATGACGCATCCGCACTGGAAGTCAATGGATACCAGCCACGTACATACCAGTTATACGTAAAATATACATAGACATACATTCAGTCTCATGTACGATAGAAGTAATGTAATGACAATTAAACACTTACCCAATAAATGGTTTAACACATATTTATAAAAATGATGGGCTATTTACGTTTTTTAACTTATTTGTTTTATACTTTTTTACTTCAGACGATGAATCATTTGTATCGGTAAAACATTAGCTCTATGGAATTGAGAATTTCGTCATTTAAAAATCTTTAGAACCAGTTCCTTTGTATAAAAATAAACATTTATAAATATATCGGATCTCTTTATCAGAAGACAAACGAGCTACATTAAATGGGTCGCGACAAGCGATATTATAGGAATTCACTAATATATGCGAACATTATCATTCGTGTTTGTTTACATTGTTTATGACATTGGAACAAAACTAAGATTAAAAACGAATATTCTACCGATAGCAGAGCGATATAAAAAGACGATTCACATATTATTAAACTACACACATGACACTATACACATACGTATATATATACATATAGTAATTTAGTACTGTTTTGTGTACCTACTAGAATAAAATATAAATAACTAGCGGCTCACACTCGCTTCGCTCGGGTTCGCCTCTAGGAAGACAAAAACAAACCTATCCCACGGGAACCGTACCTTTATCCGGAATAAAAAGTAGCCTATGTATTATTCTAGACTATAATCCATCCCTGTGCCAAACAACCAGATCCATTCAGCCGTTCTGGCGTGAGAGAGTAAAAAACATCCATACTTAGAAACTTTCACATTTATAATATTAGTACGGATAATAATGTCCTGCTGACCGATTTCGATACTGCAGCTAATCTTAATGAGACCAGCCATGTACGCAGGAGATATTACGGTCAATTTTCCTTTTCGCCTCCGGGCTTTTACATAGAATATTCTATGAGAAAAGGCTAAATAACTTGGCCCAACGCAGGGCTTCTGGATTTGCGTGCGTGCATGTCGGACACAAGACCAATGAGGCGCGGATGAATTAATATAGTCCTGTAGTATCCATGGAGAAATCTGGCGTGATAGTATATGAAACAATATTTTATTTTTACATTTACATCATTAAAACTAAAAGTATTACTGCACTTATTATATGTAAATGACTAATTAATTGCTTTGATAACATTATTTATTACCTAGATCCTAAGTATTTCTGATTTATTGTCATATGCAAAGGACTGCTGGCCCAGTGTGAGGCGGAGGTTAAAAGAACAAAGACGCTTGCCGGGTGTCACCCGCGCTGAAATCGTTCGAATAGCATAAAATATATGAGTTTTAAGATTTATCAGATTGGTTTTAATTTATTCCATTAAAGTGGCTCTACAACAAACAATGCAAATAAAATGTCAATTAAGATAACCCAAGGATTCGTGGAATCTGACTCACTCGCGGCGCTCGCTCCTCCACCAATTAAACGTTTCTTATTGAATTTTTTCATCATACGTGGAAATAGCAAAATACTTACGTTAGAATATGATCTCATTCAATAAGTGCTTTTATTCTTTGGAGGCTGAATTATCTTCGTATTTATAGAAATACCGACGGAATAAACATTTTCCTATTTTTGCAACCGTTATTTCTAGGATGAGCATGATAGTCCTTCCCTTTTAATTTACAAGACGGGTAAAGTAGACTGAAAAGAATTCATTATTTGGCCGAAGAAATTGATAAACAAACCAAAATCTTGTTTGTTTATATGACAAGTACACATATGTACATACATACATATATAGGTCAATTGCAATCAACCTATGAGCACTAAATGAAATATTTATAATTCTATATTATAAGCAGAATAAAATTAAATTTAAGAGTGAAAATATTTACTAAATGGTAGTATTTCTTGAAAATAATTTATAATTTAATATATTTATAATTAAAAAAGTTAGATCGATTTTAACATTAACTGAAAAGTACAAACTTCACTATGAGACACTAACTATGAGATTCAAAACTCACTACAATCGGCTCTCAATATTAAACGAAGATATCACGTATGATATTATGTAGTATATTTTCTGTACATTATATGCGATTAGAAAATCCTTTATTGAATATATTAGATAATTATGTATATAAACAGATTAGTTTTTCGTTTAATTTATTGAGCTTAGTAACACATTTGAATATCCTGCGTTCGATCTAACTCCAAGCTGTGAATCAGAGAGCAACAAAAGTCCAAGTTTCTAGGAAGTCAAATATTTTAATAGGTCATACTTTATCCGGAGCGTCGCGTCGGGGATACGGAAAAATTATACTACTGATTGTATCTCTGCATTCTTGTGGCAGCACTCACCCGCGACACCCGCGAGGACGTCCAAACGTTTAATTGGGTCCGAATCCTATTAATATTGTTTTTCTGATTTTAATACTAACGACTTAACATCGCTTCGCTCCGATGGGTCTTTGGGTACCTAACAAGTGCTTGGGTGCCTTTGTATACCTCCAGGTACAGTAATAGTCTGTATGTGTACTAAATTCCATACAAATCCGTCCAACCGTTTCAGTGTGAAAAAGTGACAAACATACACACATATTTTTTTACTATTATAATAGCAGTCCGATTAATCAATTTGTTTATACATACATAATGGCTCATAGAGTAGACTGACACAGCTGCCGCGTAGACAGCAATCACACTTCCATCGTAAATTATAACGGATGTAGTTAATATTGAATGATATTGTAAGAAACAATATTATGAACTATGTCAAAAACTGTGCTGAATAGACAATAAATTATGTCAATTTTCTCTCTATTAACTAATATTAAGAAAATAGACGCGTATACATTGAAAAAATAATAACTTTCATTAGTTAATATAATACTATTGTCTGTAACATACATATGTCATAAAACTAATGTATATAAGTATATAAAATAAGCGTTATAAATATTTGAATTGTGCACAGCATTTTTAATATAAAATTCAAGCCGACATTAATAGATTCTGGTTTACGTATAAAGTATTTATAAGAAATTTAGGTTATAAATATGATATGTTGTCGAGCGTTGACAGTTGCTAACTTCGCGGGACACGTATTAAATGTGAGTCCGGTCGCGGGCAAAAACGCGAAAAAATCCACGGCCCATTCCCACGGCCCTAATTAGAAGCTGACTCACTGCATAAGGACGGTGCTGCGAGGAGACGCGATCTGTTTAGGTAAATTGGACGAATTGCTTTGAGTCACTATTTAACGAATGTGTCAAGGCTCAGTCTTATGTCATATGTTATATGCTAAAAACTAAATCCGACAACAGATCTCACTCTAATGAATACAAAACTTTAAGTCCTCTAGCCCTAAGAGATGTCATATTTAATTTATGATGACGGCAACCAGCAGCCGATTAAGACACTTCTCACGATACCTCATTTGTCAAACTATGATAGGTAGTTTAGAAGATATGCATACATACATACATTCATACATACATATATACGCACATATCTTGCTGAAATCATAACTTGCTATAGTCGGGTTATAGATATAAAGTAAAAAGTGCTTACATCGATCGGTATTGTAATAAATGAAATAAACTTTATTCAATTAGACTTATTACAAGCACTTTTGAATCGTCAATTTAATTAAAAAAAAAACTGCAAAACAAAATACCATCAAAAATAAAGTGTACATCGATGAGAATATATAATCTAATTTATTATTACTTATTACTTCATCCAAAATAAAAGTTTTAGAAACAGAAATTACGTAACATTTGTTAATTCAAAAACAGTAACGTGTGACATCGTAAATATTTAACTTACATCAAACAATATCTCAAGCATACCTATAATAAAATTGTTATAGCACATATATTCATCTTAAGAAAGTAAATTAAAACGATGAACACGCTGCATAAAATAAGTACAACATTTAAATTTTAGTACCGAAAGAATTTATGTCTAAAATAAATGTACTATAAACAAAATGAATTTCGCACCTTTATCATAAATTAAATTATACGCTTGAGACCATCGCTATAACTGCTCCTCTCTCTGCCAACAACTCCACAATAGCGCGTGATTGATTCCCGCGACCTGCGCCTGCGCATCACTCGTTCTAACAAACGGGGCAATTAATCACATATCACTTTTATTAACCGTTACCTGCATTCTAGCTCTGGTCGATGAACCATGGATATATCAAACAGATCACCCATTAAGACTTTATGATTTAAGCGTTCAATTAATTTGAAATAGACGATACTTTAGTGAGAGAATGAATGTAACGAGTAAATAAAGAATTCTTTGATATCTGTTACAGTGCTAGCAAAGAAATTGTTATTAAAAAACAATTAAACTGACATATAAACTAAAAAATAATTGTCGAAGAATGTAAAACAATGTTTTGGACAATACATATTTCATAGTATTAAGATAAACGACTTCAGTATCTTCATTACTTAGATCACAAGCGGCTTTATGAAACGCAGTGTGTAATAAAATGTAACGTGTGCTCCTCGCGGTGATTTACATAAGTTTACATCACGTTACACGCGCACGCGACGCCGCGTCAGTCGTCACGCTCATACACTTTGTAGCTAAAAACATGATCGGCGGCATTTTAGATATTAATGTTCCTATTATTCAAACACAAATATATTACAATTAAATAAATATAAATAAAGTTACGAAACGGTGGACCCGCTGCTACCTAGTAGGTACATGTTGTTCATGTAAATATTATTTCTTCGAAAGCAATTTATGCGTTCAATAACAGTCTTATAAGGAAATCGTTTTGTACTACTGTACTAATATGCAGTAAATAATCATCAATACGCTTGTGTCAATTATAGGACATTAATCATGTGGATCTTTATGTTAGAGGTATGATATAATTGTTTTTTAAATGATTCCTTTTAATACGACATCAGTAAGATATGAGGTAACAGTAGTCAAATACAAATATAATCTCAATGAAAACAAAAACGGAAAATAGATTACGTATGAAAACTATATCGGAGAGCGTATCGTAGACCTCAATTTACAATAAAGGAAACATCAGTTCGACTTCGACAAGCTCTAAATCCCCTTATCCGTTAGGGAGTGCACAGAGCACACTATACAGTGTACACTGTAGCGTGTACCGTGTACCGTGTACAGTGTTCACGTCGACGTGCGCGGTGCGCCTAATGCACGGCGCACGAACGCGCGATGCGCCGATACCGTGAGTTATTGCAGATTGCGGCTATCGCACACATCTGGCGTGACTTCTGAATATGCTATTCAATGCGATGGAAACACTGAAATCTGTGTTTCAACTGGAATAAATCCCACTCTATTATCTATTAATGTACTAAGATCTTTCTCTTGCTCTCTTTTTACCGGAGATTTGATGATAGACAAAGATTCATCCATAGTTCACGGCTGATGTTTATTAAGCACCGGCTACACAAGATATTTGAAATGAAAATTACCTATTGCCAAAAAATGTTAAATTTAAAGTTCCCCAAATTTTTGATTCATATAGTTATTTATTCCTTTGTTTTATATTCCCAAAGAAGTATAGTTAATAGCTATACAGTTTAATAATAAATTTCTATAACTATCAAACTGAATAATATCAACTACGGGACGTATCTCGAAAGAGAAACGCGATCGATTTGTGATACAGCGGTTTACATCAATTTAAACTACATATGACTTCCTATCTTCAAACTGTATTGTATTTATACTATTATCCTAAGTGTTTTTATTGAATAAATAAATAAAAGGTAATAAGTTTTAATGGTTCTCTTTTAAGAAGTTCAATATACCTAATATTATTATTGTATCATATAGCTTAAATACATATTTATATGCAATAAAAGCTGAACGACCTCATACTAAATACACTTTAATTTTCTATTTACAGGTAGCGTATAAATCTCAGAAACCCGTCCAAATAATGGCCGCAATAACGAGATGAACTCGTTCGGTGTTAATTAAAAAATAATCTACTTATAGGCGAAATTTTTATTGATAGCTACCATCAGCGGCCGTTAGGCGGCGTGAAGACTCCTCCGGCGAACGAATCCAAGTCGAGCTATAAATCTCGATCTGTCAGTTATTTGTGCCGAGATGAGGCTTCACTATTAAATTGGTAACACTTGCTCGTGTTCCGATTTCGCTTCAACTTTTTTATTTATTGTGTAATTAGATATTATAATTGTCAATAACGATAACACTTTCTAAAAGAAAATATCCTTTCTCCTTCCTTTATATTAAAAAATATTATATAGAAATACGAAAGAACCACTAACAAGATTAAAAGAAATTTATTTGTTTTGAATAAATACAATTCCAACGTAATGTATGTACAGACATGTAATGGTGGCAACTCACCGTCTAATTCATTAGGTTAATTAAGCTAATGCAGCGCTCACGGCGATCGCTCACGATTACCCAACTAATAAATCGTTTAGGAAAAAAGCTATAAATTGCTGGATTCGCAATGGATGTAATAACATGGTCGAGCTCTTTGGGGACTATCGTTCCGTAATTACATGTTTGTTGTAGCATAGCCACTGGGTTGCGACGATTGTTTAGAAGTAACTGTAAAATTGTGGTGAATCCACTAAAGCTATCACATAATAATGTTTACTGATACTTATTAACGTATCTTCTCGTTGTATGACAAATAAAAAAGGTTTTGTTAAAATTGAGATAATCGTCAATTGTATAAAGAAAGATAATTCTAGCCAATAGACTTAGTAAAAATAATAAAAAGTTGACTAAGATTTGACCGAGCTGGCATCTGAGAGTGATACGAGCGACGTGGGCACTCGTAGAATGATGAATGTTAAGTGTAAAACAAAGTTTCTCGTTATAATGAATGCAATATATTTGGTCGGGGCATGCGGCGTGAGGCGTCGTCAGGTCGGGGTTATCGGGGGTATCTCACAGCCAGCTACAAATTTGAAAGTCCTGTCCGCTCGATATCACTGATCGCTGTTATCTCTAATTAACATCGCATCGACTCCTCTGATCGATAGCTCTTCGCGCTCCTTATGAAAATACACACTAGCACTTGGGCGTCGTCAAGCGCAAGTTTCATTCAGTTTTTATTTAAAAGTTGGTATATTGATAATGATAAGCCCTTTTCGAAATTAATTTACTATAAGTTCCTAGAGTAGGTATTATTTAATATTTTTCTATAAATTAAAAATTATCGTATTGTAGAATGCCTTAATATATTACGTTTTGTTTGGTAACCTAATACTCGTAAGTATGGCCTGACTTTTTTAATGTAAAATTCATTTCGAGAGCGCAAGCGTTGTCATACCTTAATGTAATTTGTAACTTCAACTACAAGACATAATGTTGTCATGAAACTGATCTCCGCCGTCGGAACTCCTCTCCTAAACAAAATAGCGCCATCGTGTTAGACTCGTTACAATTTTTTTCAAAAAACTTACTCTTTATAATGACTTTTTTATCCATTAGTGATTAAGTGTGTGAGTTCCCTGAATCCTTCCCTTCTTCCTAGTCCGCCACATATCAAGATAAAATATATGGATATCATAGCATTCTAATATTTACGGGCCCAGCACACGAGCCACAGTCGTGTGCAGCCGACGCTGCGGCGGGCTTTTATAAATACGCTTTAATTGACATCTGTGATTAGAACTTTTACGATAAACGTATTATAATTTTAGTCCTGAGGTCAGTAACTAGAAGGGTATACGACAGCGTGATTCCATAAAACCGCGAAGCCTTCCCATCCATCTCCCGGACTTTGCCAATCTAAGCCGTTTACATTTACTCCCTGGTTGGCTAATGCCAACATATCAACGTCTGGTCGATGTTATTTTACGCGGTAAGTTGTCTCGTATATATCTATCACTATCGTTTATTTTATTTTATATGACTTCTATCAATTTTTAAACTTTGCAAAAAGAAGGTCTGTATTCCATGACAGCTGTACTTGAACGTACTTTTTTGTTGTTTTAATGAGATTGAGATCAACGTTTTTAAGTTTAAAATGGGCTTACCATAATGTTTTTAGATAAAATACTACTCGTACAATAAGTGACTTTAATTGTATAAAGTCAAAAATTGTAATATCACTTCTTGCTTTTAACACAGTTTTTTTTTATTACCGCTAAGTATAAACATTTAGCTTTATACTTATATTAGTTTTTTTAGGCTTACACTATTTAAGGGTATAATGACAGGAGGTTGCCAATTTTCTAGAAGACGCCCAAAAAGCAAACATCGAGTGACCGTTCATTAGCACTGAAGTATGGACGTCCGTGGCACACGCAGGACATCAAAGGGTCGGATTGATGTAGAATGCGACGCTTCTGACGGCACGACGAATGTGAAGACGTCTGTATCAAGAGTGATGTGAGTTGAGCGACAACACAATATATGCTCACAGAGTAATCGAATTGACATTTCCTTATACGTCCCAAATGCCGGGCAATCCTGTTAATACGCGTTACATCAACCTTTAAAGATACTGATCTTGGGACGTTACGAAGTACTAGATTGTATTTTATTTTTTCTCTACTAGACCTACTTTTCACCATTTCTTTATTAGAATACTAGCGACTCACTCTCGCTTCGCTCGGGTTCGTCACTATCTTGAATGTAGTAACATGGATATATATATATACATATATTTAAGTATTAAAACCTTCCGTGGACCTTAAGGAACATACAAAAAAATAAATTAGCCGAATTGGTCCAACCATTCTTGAGTTATGCACTTACCAACATTCATTTTTGTTTATTAGAATATATGTTTAATATTAATTGAAAAGTGATTTAATAATATGTAGAAAAATACATTTATATTTTAGGGCAATTTGTTAAATAGATACATACTCATAAAAAATATTTGGGAAATATTCAAATTGTCGCATTCGAATTCACATTTCAACATAACATATTGATCAAACTGCCCCACAATAACAGTATCGGCCTCATTACACTGCACTTGTTAATTGAATAGCAATATGGGATGAATGTACACGCGGTGTTTCCTCGCGGCGCGACGCATTGTCCGGCGATTAAGGGTTGCTCGAACAAACAACTGATTAGGGTCAGACACTACATATGGGGTCGATGCATATAAAAAAATCTACAATTGCACCGCGCTTAAACAACTCTTCATATCCTCTTAGGGTTCTGTATCAAGTTTTACAAAAAATATTTGCTACAGTAAAAAAACTTTTCCTTTTTTATATTTCTCTTAACTTTTTACAAAATTTTCTTAGAAGTATACTTGTACATATGTAATATTTAATACATAATATACTTACAGTATATTAATTGTTTTTGCATTGCATCTGAAGCATTTGAAGTTCTAATCTAATATTTTACATAACCAATAAATGAAGAGTTATAATTAAAAAATTAAAATTTAAAAGATGAAACCGCTAGAAAATCCAAAAAGATAGGTTAATTTACGAGTAAAATGTCCAGTATCTATACATATAATAAAACTGTAGAGGTCGAATGTCTGTACATAGAAAAAAAGAACAAATCCAGATTTTTTGAATTTTTTTGTTTCTCTGTTTGTACGAGCTAATCTCCGAAACTGTTGGACCGATTTCAATTAAATTCTGTATAGTGTGTAAATTAAAGAGTTTCCGTGGGATAATTAAAAAAACTATAGTAACTTATACAGCTTAGTACACAAAAGCTACTAATTGGATTTTAATGAAATTTTACAACAACATAGTTCATACATCAGAATAACAAATAAGCTATTTTTTATCTCGGAAAAATGTACGGCTCAAGTGAGATGGATTTATTTTTGTTTGTCTAGAGGCGAACCCGAGCGAAGCGAGGGTGAGCCGCTAATTATTAATAAATTTATATTATCTTATACTATAATAAAGCAGTAACTTAGCGAAATCTATACATTAAATATTTTTTAAAAACAATGAATGTAACGTATTATGTGTACAATATAGACCCCAAAACAATAGTTATTAAAATTTTTGTCTGTTTGTCTGTATGTCTGTTTGTGTGTGCGCGTTTCACGCAAAAAGTAATGAACCGATTACAACGAAATTTGGTGAAGTGATAACTTATTACCCGGGTCAACATTTAAGATACCTTTTATTCCAGAAAAATATTTCTTTCCCACGGGAAATCGCAATAACTGGTTTTATCGAGTCCTCCTTATAAACCTTCCGCTGGCTAAACCTTAAGACATACATCGAAACAATGTACTAAAAAATTGTAAGTCTTAAAAAGGTCAATAGAAAAATCTACAACAGTATATGTCTATCTCTTAAGGTACACTCGCAATACCTATTCTTATCTATACCTATAATAAAGCTGACTTAGTCAAATCGATGTGCGCGTTTCACGCAAAAAGTACTGAACCGAATTTAACTAAGTTTTGTATAGCGATAGCTTATCACTCGATTCAACATTTGGGATACCTTTTACTACAGGTACATTTTTCATTCTCGCGGGAAAACGCAATGACTGGTACTATCGAGTCCTCCTTAGAAATTTATATGGCTAACTCTGGCTGAACCTTAAGAGATACATCAAAACAATGTACTAGAAAATTGTAGGTCTTAAAAAGTTATACAGGGAAGTTTGCAATATTATATGTCTATCACCAAAGCTACATTCGCAATTACTATTTTTATTCACTACCCGCGACTCACTGACTTATCAACGTTCAGCTCAGTTCAGCAGTAAAACGTACCTAGAGACGAACCCGAGCGAAGCGAGGGTGAGTCGCTAGTATGTAAATATAAAATTATTACAATTGTTATAAAATATTCGAACATCGGTTGTTATATAACTTAAGCTGAGGCCATATTTTCGACTAATTTAAAAAGCGAAATGAATTAAGAGTTGGAGTGTCCGCCCTTAATGAGGCGAGTATTGTCCACAGCTGCGCCCGCGCACAATGAAACAATGGGCATGCGGGGTGGATGGGGTATTTATGGGGAATAGTAAAAAACACCCCTGAGATTATTTACGATATCTATTCATTAATAGACTATTGTTCCCATATTTGTATGTTTAAGTAAGCGTGTCTTGATGGGCTTTAATTATAAACTCAATTAACACTGAGTTTATTTTAAAATAATAATATTTTTTCTGCATATACATATGTATTAAGTTTATACAATATTACTAGCAGAGCCCGCGGCTTCGCCTGCTTTCAATCTACTGAAAAAAAACACTTTTGCTTTATGTTATATAGCAGCTCATCCTCGTTTCGCTCGGGTTCGACCCTATGTATTTATATAATATAAAAATATTTGGATATTGTTCATACAAAAATACTAAAATCGCGACTATAAAATGGGGGGTTGGAGGGTAAATAATACTTTACGACCTACCTACCAAATATACAAAAAAAAAATCATTAAAATCGGTGGAGCCGTTTCGGAGTGCGACCACAAACACCGTGACACGAAATATTTATATATGTATTAGATGATATTTTTTTTTTTTTTATTTACTCACTAAACGTAACGCCTTATTTTAATTAAACTACAATTGAAAGAAGAATTGTTAATTATATTTTTTATGTCAAATAAAAAATAGAAAAATAAACTAGAAAAATATTACTATACCTACTAATATAGTTCCACGGTAAGCTACGAGGCTTGTGTTATGGATACCAGATAGTTGATACACTACACATATATAACTTTAAATACATACATATTATAAATATAAATACCCATAACTCGAATACAAACGTTCGTGCTCATCACATAAACGAATACCCCCAGCGGGACTCGAACTCGCAACTACAGAGCACTACAAATTGAACCAAACGAAAATAAAAACTAAAAATAGAAAATAAAAATAAATACATAGACAATAAGCTTTATCATACAATATGTACATTACTTATCCAGGCTAAGGAAGTGGATCCAGTCGCTGATCAAATACAGGCCATTTAGAAAAGCTGAGCTTCTACATTTGATATCATTATTACAAAACTTATCGGTACTTTTCTGAAATTTCAGTTTTGTATCAGTGACAGCGAATGTAGAATGTCACCGTTTCGAGTTCACTGAGCTTAGTTAAAAAACGTATATTGTTCGAACAATACCTATATGTATCTATGGTTGACATTTTTGTCCTGTAGAAGAGGTAGAAGAAAGATATTCATGCAATTTTGAACATAGGCCTTGAAGTCTTTAAAAGATAAGGGAATTGATATATTGAGTGTTGTTTATCAATACGTGATTTGTATTTTAAAAATATTAGTGATTTATTTATTATTATTATCGAATATAGATTTTTATTTTGGCAACAAACACTGGCTCAGTTAGGTTTTTGTTTAAAATATTAACATTATCTATATTCTATACCCTTAAGTCCAGGGTTTATAGATGCTGATGATTATAATTAAATAATTGGTTATTTACAGAGTCCGAACAAAGGCGGGTCACGCGACACGTCCTGCTCTACACAACGGCCTGTCGGCGATAATTACCGTGAAAAATAGTCGATAATCGATAGCCGCAGTCGACAAATTGGCCGATAGTGTCGAGCCGATGCGGAGATAAGACGCTAATTGAAACGTGTTGAGACAATGAATGGCCGTTGTCTTACTGGAACAAAATCTTGGTAAAGTCCACGGTGGAATAAATATATAAATAGACCTCTTAAGTTTATCGTTTACTGAAAGACATTAATATTATTAATTTTTTGTCATACTTCGTTTACTTTTTATTTTTTTTTATTTTTATTGGGGAAACAAATAGTGTTTACAAATGTTTATACAATAGTTTATATATATTATCGTACATAGACCAATAAAGTTTCCACTGACACGTGAATCATATCAACGTGAAGTTGACAGTTACTAAGAAAAAAATTTACATATTAAACTTAACAAAAACAAAAAAAAAATACAAAAATTAACTAAGACTGAATAAATAAATATATTTGTTTAGTAAACATTATAAAAAAAGGAAATGAAACTTATTATTGTGTATCTATACATATTATAAAATTCTAACTAAGCCGAATCTGTACATTAAATATTTTTTGGAAAATCTTATTGAAATAGACATTATTATTGATGCAGAGGCCGAATCTATAGTTTTTAGAATTTTTGTCTGTCTGTCTGTCTGTCTGTCTGTCTGTCTGTCTGTCTGTCTGTTACCGCATCACGGAAAAACCGCTGGAGGGATTTTAATGAAATTTGGTATGGTGATAGCTGGTTATCCGGGTCAACATATAGGATACTTTTTACCGCGGGAAAATATCTCATATCTGAGAAAAAATACAAAAACTGGTTGGAACAAAACCACGATGATACTATCTGTGAACAGTTTAGCAAGGTAACTTACTAAATATGGTAAAAACTATTAAAAATAGCTTATCTTGAAAATCAAATTATCAATAGCGCTATTTTATCCAATAAAATAGTTATTTTAATTAATATATTATGCTTATGTGTTATTTAGAAATTCGACAATAGATGTCGCCATGTGTTTTTGAAATATGTAGTTTTAATTCTAAAAAAATGAATGTACAGATATGACCTTTCTACGATTTTATTAGAATTACTACTAAATTACCCGGAGCGCCCGCCCGTTTTCAAATTATTAGTAAAGCAAACTTTTTGGCTTTAAAAATTAGTAACTATACATATAATAAAATATTATAACTAAGCCGAATCCGTAAATTCAATATTTTACGGAAAATCTTATTGAAATACCTATTCATTATTAACGATATAGAGCCCGAATCTATAGTTTTTAGAATTTTTGTCTGTCTGACTGTATGTGACCGCATTACAGAAAAACCACTGGAGGGATTTTGATGAAATTTGGTATGGTGATAGCAGGTTATCGGAGTCAACACATAGGATTCTTTTTATCGCAAGAAAATATCACATTTCTGAGAAAAATACAAAAACTGGTTAAAGTAAAAGCACGATAATACTATTAAAATTTTAGCAAGGTAACTTACTTATATATGTTAAAACTATTAAAAAAAAAAACTTATCTTAAAAGAAATATCAATAGCGCTATTTTATTCATTAAAATAGTTATTTTAATGAAAATTTATTTATGTGTTATTTAGATATTTGACAATAGATGTCGCCATGTGTTTTTAAAATACGTAGTTTTAATCCAAAAAAAAATGTACAGATATAACCTTTCTATAACTTTATTAGAATTACGACTAAATTACCCGCGGATCCACCCGTGTTTAAATTTTTAATAAAACAAAATTTTTAGCTTTATAAATTAGTAACATATTAGTAATATTTTGTTGGCCGAAACAATTTTCAAATGAGAATATATGTAAATTTTTATTGTTTAGTAAATAATGTTAATATTTTTTAATCTTTTAATGTCAAAATTGGGCAAATGCAAATTCAACTCGCGCATTATTGGTTTCGTATAGCAAAATACTGTGTTGTTTTCCTTATTTACGTGTTTCGTTAGGTTAATACTAAAATAAATACGAATTATATTTACGTTTCAACAATATCTACTCATTTTATCACCCTTAAAAATAAGTTCGATTTATATTATTTTATAACATTTTATGGAAAACAAGTTTATGGTTGTTAAACTGCCAAAGCGGGTAACTAAAAATATTTCATATCTCAAAAACCATGAAAAAGTATATAGTAAAAGTAAATACCTCAACTTTTTCACTTTTTCTTGACACCATTTCTTGGAAGGGAAAGGCTTAAAGGACACAGTGAAATGCTTACGACTTTAATCATATTAGTCGAGCCATATGAAATAATAAAAAGTATTTGCTTGGAATGATTTACTTATTACACTTTCTTTTGAAAATCGTTTTGGAAAATATTACTAACTAGCGCTAACCAATCCCTGTTTCGCGACAAATTAACATTAAGAAAAGTTATCATTCTGTAATTTAAATAATCAGCTAAATATTAAATAAATCAATAGGTGTCTATTATTAAAAAATGATTAAAATTAATTCCTTAGTTTGAGAGTTTATCGCCCAAAACTAAAAAAAAAACAAAACAGAAGTATAGACATACATAAATGTTATTGCTAAAACAAAAAGTGCAAATTAACGGAGGAACCTTTGTGGCATTGTCAATCACTGCCAATATTTACCAATCATGCAGTGTGCAATGAAAGTAATTTATAATGTAAGAGTATACTAATAGGTAAAACCTAAGAATTTGGTTTTTGATCATCTGAACGCGGGCGGAGCCGCGGGAAATGCTAGTTCAATATAAAATTCTACCCCATTTCAAGTTTGTAGATGCTAATATTTCCTAAATGTTTATATTAATATTGAAGATGAGAAAGTCGTATAAAAACTTTTTTTTATCTTTAGGACATTTACATACGCGTGTACCGCCTAAAGAATAAAACTTGTTTTTGATGTAAAGTTTTATTTTTTGGCAGTACTTCGTATTCCATATCCGAAATAAAATACAGGACAATTTTATCCCGGTAATAATTCCCACAGGATAACAACTACATCGACGTGGGAGTCGCAGTCATGAATAAATAACTGTCTTTGATATAAAAATCCAAGGGGCAATTTTACGTCAAACGCCATTATTGTCATCATCGCCGCGACCCGTCATTATTCAAATGAAGCGGTATTTCGATCACTCATCATTTTTAAGCAACTCGAGTGATCATTAGAAACAAATTTTGTTCTATAAAAACTTATAGTTGGTTAGCTACCTGGTAATTGAGAGATGATGCCGAGGATATGTTTATATTATCCGCTTTTATTAAAAGAGTGTTCAGCGTTCTTATAAATTATATGATTTGAGTTTGGCTATATCTTGTAAGATAAACTAAAATTGCAAAAAAACTCTTTATTATACTAATTTATTACGACATTTTCGTTGTGGTGCAAAACCTTAAATAAAACACGTCAATGTGGCACTGAATATAAGACGTGTCTACACTTGGGCTATGACATAAACACTCACATAATACTTAATTATTATTATTCTGCTATATTTTTGCTTGATAAGAAATTGATTTTTTAACATAGTTTGCTACTTAGCCATGAATATTGAGCACTGCAGAGCGATTTTCACAAATCAATTTAAACTATATTTACGTATACATAATATATCATATGCCAAAGAATGCTTTAATCGTGAAACCTAACAATACTATCACAAATTTACTTTCTAGATTTATTATGTCGCAGACTAACAATCAGTTCCGATAGTCGATACGTCGATTAAGCCGTCCCCGGTGGCCCGGCCGACCCCCGACCCCCGGCCCCCGGCCGCCCCCCTGACCACCCGGGGGTCGTCGCTAATAGCCGAGATAATTGCCCTCGCATTGTGTCCGCCTTTAATCTCACCACAGACCTTTGTTATAAACAGAAGGAGATATTTTTAATTGATTGCTTTTGATTTAATCTATTTTGTTGATATGAAAGAGAGTAGAAGGAAAACAAAAAGAAAAAAAATTGTTATTCCTCAGAAATGGCTAAGTTAAAACTGCGTCAAGTGACGGTTATTTTTATAAAATCTGTTAAAGGGAAAGCTCTTTGGAAAGTTTAAACATACTTATGTAATAACAATATATCATTAAAATAGTCCTTTAAAGTATACTATTTTTGATTATTGAGGGTGGTCCCGTAATTCCCAATAAGAAGAATGAACATGATTAAAAATTTTACAATAGTTTTGTTTTCCACCTTTCAATCCATGACCAATGGCACACGCTGGCGACTGCAGATGCGGAACGGCATCACAACAATGGTCCTTCGAGCCGGAGCGAATGTGGTATTCAAAATGGTTGACAATTTCACTTGAAGTTTCAGATTTCAGAGCATTGTGTGTAGTGGCGCGTAATAAAGTTTAGCCAATGGTAAGGCGATGGTGAGCCCGACCTCGTGATTGGCGCACTGCTCGTACGATAGGTACAGATTTCGTGTTTAATTTGCTCATGATATATTTATCTAAAATTACGTCATCGGTTATTCGAAGCGAGAACAATGCAAGAGACCACAACGTGCCGTCTGTTCAACAAGTAGGTAGATGTGTTCTCTTTGGCACTAGCTGTCTTTACTTTTTGCTCATTTGAAATAATTGTGTACGTGGCAATATAAGCCATTATTATATACAATTATTTCAAGTGATAATGGCTTATATCGCCACGTACACTTTTATGATTTGGTGTTAAAATTATAGCTTGAAGAATTATAAATCGCTTTTTATTTAATGTTATAAAGTAGAAAATAATAACATCGCTAAATAATTATAAACCCATTGAATATAAAAATTATAATCTAGGGAAAAGATTTAATAATCGTCAACAATGCGTGACCAGAAGACCCACGCTACTTTGAATACAAGAATGTTCTCAAATTAACTATATAGTATGTATTCCGCTATTAAGGATATAAAGAAATTAAACGTGCGTATTAGAGACAATAGTTCCCGCGCCTCTTAATTGCCCCACATCATAACAACGTCACGCCGTCGTCACGCCGTCGTCTCGTCGTCACGGTAGCGAGCGATTTCACAGCGATTTTGTTTTACGACTTGTTTCATTTATGTCTATATGTTTCAATTTCCAAATTATACAGCAGTTGTTGTTGTTTATAACTGCCTCGGTGGTGTAGTGGCTAGCATGTACGGCTGCACATCCTGAGGTCCTGGGTTCGAGTCCCGGGTCGGGCCAAGTTTAGTTATTGAGTCTTTCTGTATAGTAAGCCTCAGTAACAGCCCGGAGTTGGGAAGTTGGCGGTGTTTCACCCCCGTGCCTCGGAGAGCACGTAAAGCCGTCGGTCCTGCGCCTTAACTCTCACCGGTCGTGTCGAGTAGTCGTCCCACCGGAGTATGAGAGTGACAGGAATAGAGAGTGCTCTTGTGTCTGCGCGTACACTTGTGCACTATAATATCTCCTGCGCAGTTGGCTAGTCTCAATGAGATTGGCCGCCGTGGCCGGAATCGGTCAGGAGAACATTATTATTATTATACAGCAGTTGTATAATCAAAAACTTTATCTCAACAATATTAGTTTTCATATTATATACATATATTAAACTAAATGTTATATGTATCTACAAGTACTAGCGACTTACCCTCGCTTCGCTCGGGCGCGTCCCTGGGTATGTTTTAACTTTTTTGAAATTTTGAAACCCTAATTCTTTTTCTAAAATAAAAGTAGCCTAAGTTACTCCTTATAATATCAGCTATCTGCCAGTGAAAGTCCCATTAAAATTGGTCGAGCCGTTTCGGAGATTAGCCAGAACAAACAGACAGACAGATAGACAAACAAACAGACAAAAATTTTAAAAATTGTGGTTTTCTTATAAGTACCTACCGTATATAATTCCATACGCATTTAGTATAATATTTTTATTTTGACATTACAAACAGACACTTCAATTTTATTTATCTGTGTAGAGAAGCTATATACCTATTTAAGTGCTAAGTATTTTTTAAATGATTATCTAACCAATATCAGAATTTTATGCAAAATCACTTATGACGAAATAGCGTTCACATATATCTATAACTATACACATGATAATATAGTAACAAAGCGAAATCTTTACATGAAATATCTTTTAAAAATTGTAACTGTTACGAGTTTATACAATAATTGTTAATTTTTTTTCTGCATGTTTATCTGTATAAAGTACAGAACGAATTTTAGCTAAATTTTGTGTAATGATAATTTATTACTCCGGTCAACATTTAGGATACCCTTTACTACAGGAAAATCTTTCATTCCCACGGGAAAACACAACAAATGGTCTGCTGATCTGCCCTTATAATTTTTTTTAATGATTTATTACACAAACACTTTTAGTAGTAGGATTATAATTAACGTATTTAAAAATTTACTGCCGTAAAATCTCACATTTCCATGGGACAATGCAAAATTTAGTTCGAGCGCAAATGACTCATCTTTATCCATACCTATACCTACATGGTATAAAACAAAGTTAATGTCTGTCTCTGTCTTTTTTTCTACTTACTTATTCTAAGCGAACAACGGATTTTTATACAGTTTTCACTCATAGACTGAGCGGTAAACAAGTAAGGTTTATGTATATAATTTGTGACTATTTTTTACGGGATGGGTGAGCTATGACGGTGTTTTGACAAAAAAAAAAGGTTTTCGTACGGTTACATGGCTACGCTGGCTAAACCTTAAGCTAAAGCTTATATTTATTAGTAATAGTATTAGTTTACACGAATATGCCTATATTTTAAATGTTAATAGGAATAAACTGGTTCCAAGGTAGATCCTGTAAAGTTTAGATAGTAAATTTATTTAAAATTATCTTATTAAATTTAATATTCTGTATTATTTAGACCATATTTTAAAAATCTCCCTAAGATTTATTATATTTCACGAAGTCTCTCTTTTCTTTTGTTCCTATTTCAGCAATAAGTAGGTATATTATTTTTCAAGAAAGTTCCAAGGTTGACCCAAACCTAGGGCCCGTTCTGAACGCTTGATCTGCAGGCTGACCACGGAACCGCTAAAAACTGGAAATTCCTCCATTGGCGCGGGTAACGGCGTTCGTGTTCTGCCACTTTTCCAGTCGTGACAATTAGGTAGGTGTGAGCGCTGCGCAGGCGCATGTCATTACATGCATTGCGTCACGCGCTCATTAGCGACCAACAACCAACGACCTGACAAACACTGTTTAGTGCTTAGACATCGCAAATATTTACCTCTTGTAATTAATGTTGTTCAAAGTTGACTGTAACAGTCTTATTGTGAGAAAATATATTGAAATGTTACAAATATATTATCTTTTAGCTCATATCTTGTTTATTTATACCTAAATTTTTAATATCATATACATTTTTGGTCTGAATGTAATGAAATGATTTTTTGAATATTGTATTATTGCACAATAATAATATATTATATAAATCTATGAAACCATTAAAAACACGGTAAAAGGTTATTTTTATATATATTTTTTTTTAATTTATGCTTATCTTGATGGCTCATTGGAATAATAAGAGATAATGTTACATTATTCACATTGTAATATTTGAGATACGTATTATGGCACTACTCAATATCACATGATAAAATTTATATTTTTACAATAGGTATATTTCTACGTTTACTTATATTTAATCCGTTATTTAGGTACCATAAAAACTAATGGAGTCCAGACAACATTTTATTTTGTATCCTTAATGACCCGCGCATGCTCGGGCCGAGTCATGTGAGATAATTTACAAAGTAGGTACAATTAAAATTTTATAGTCTTATTAAGGAATTCCGACCGCGGGTAAGCTTCATAAATATACAAAAAAGGAAAGTCTACTTTTTCTGAGTGTGGGACAAAGCTCTTATATTTTTTCACACGTTTTATTCTAAAATATTATCGTTTTATTAGTTAATATTATGTAATCGATTTTAATGTATTGCTAATAAGCACTATTTACAATAATTTATTAATTTCATTGAATACATTGGCATTTTTAAGCGTGTCCTGTTTGAAAGCTAGCAACTATCATAATGTTTGTATTATCGCAGTTATTAAATATTCATATTATTACATAGTAATATAAAAAATAATCACAAATCTATCTCATGTATACTCATCAATCAATATATACTCATTTATCCTCTGTTCTTTTTTTTAACTTAAATATGCAACAGAAAACGGATGATGATATAATTTGATGACATATAACATCAACAAATTATAAAGATTGGGTTAGATTTAGAATAATGTTTATTAGCATTCAATTCATAATTTATGCATCACCTAAAATATGATCTAAAAAATTCTGTGTTTGAATGTGTGTCGTTTCGTTTCAAAATTCGACGGCACTTTTGTCAACAACCAGCAATTTAACTAAAAACATTTTTATATTGTTATCGCTTTGTAAGAAATAATTTGTAAACATTTTCCTTGACAGTACAGCAAGTGAAAGCTTAAACTAGAGCGTGGAGCTTACGTATTGAGCGACATACGTACATACATACATTAGTGAGTGCCGGCGGACTTGTCAACTTTAACAAGAAATATTCATATTTAAGACTCGCTCGTAGTAACGAAGGATGACTTGATGTTTCTAAGAATAGTTCTAATTTAGTAATGAAGATCATCGACCCTGGGCTCAGGTCTGGGCAAGCGGTGTATATTAAGTAAGCTAAATAGTAGCGTGTCGTGATGGTCGATCGTGAACCAGTTATTAAGTGGAGAAAGTGCGGTTTGATGCCGACGTATAATTGGGCTGGCGTTACGACATGAAAGATAGGCTGCTTTATTAGATGATGCTGGTGGAAGCGACGGCAAGTAGCGAATGCAGATGGGCCTGCAATGTTATTGCAGTTTACTTTCAATTTTAATTTATGTTCAAATATATCTGAAATCTAACGCATGTCAGTTTTTGTGTTTACGGACAGTATGTTTGTATGTCAGTATATCATAATATTAAAAAAAATACTAACATAAATATTAAAAATGAATTCGCTCCGTGTAACGTTGACTACGATTAAATAAATTTCATTTAATTTTTAGAGCTAGAAACATTAAGATATAATAAAAAAATATGCTCCATTGTTCTACAGGTTAATGAATGCTAAAAATAATTACATGTGTAATGGGGACTCTTGAGACTTGAGTATACCATTAATATTTGATACATATTAGAAGAAATGAAAGTATTTTATACGTTTCATCTAAAATAGTTTTTTGTATTTGTCATAATTGATTCCGCTCGGCTCTTAACAAAGCGGGTACGTCCCTTATTGTGCTCGCCCGCGCTTCTAAACACTATTTAATTAATTATCCGCAGCATCCGGTGTAATTGTACGCTACGATCATATAATAGTCCAAACAATCATTCATTTCACGTACGAAATGCAAAGCTTTTTTTTATCAAACGGTCATTGAATTCGCGGTCTTTTATTTCGGTGTAACAGTAATGTATAGTGTAACAAAATTAAATTTAAATACATTTTTAAGTCAATTAACGATAAATAATTACACTTTCTACAATAAGATATTTTCAAATAATGGAGATTATATCCACTTTTAATATTTGACATACAAAGTAACCTACTAAGAATAAAGACTACCAGGTTTTAGACAGAAAATTAATTAGAAACTTCAATAAAATTCACTCAACATGTGTCAACGTTTGCTAAATAGTCAAGTTAATTTAGAATTATATATTTTTTTAAATTTCTGTAGTATGAACTGTGATTGTTCTTCTCCAGAAAGAAATGCCTTTCAAAAGAACTAGCGGAAGAAATTTCCATTATTTTTTCTGAATTTTTCAAATCCTTATCGCACTGTTTCGACATTATTTATGCGATCTACAGACAGATTTCAGTTTAATTTACTTATATATTAGTTAGAGACGTCCGTCGCATTTCCAACGCGCCTCTATGAGTCGGTGCGACGTGCCTGTGCGTGTGCACCGAGCGCCGCTAACAAGACACGAATATTATAATCGCCAGTTAGCCGCATTTCTGCAACCAGCCGGATCCATAAATTATCATTTTCCACCCAAAATCGGATGGAAACAGTAGTTGAAAGCTTTGAGCTCTCGTACCTTGTTAAATGCGCTAGGATCGCTTGCGAAATTTATTGAATATATTAGGCACTGTCAGCGTACAAATTAGCTGAAAACTTATTTATAATTCAAAACAGTATTATTATAACCAAACTGCTTTATTCGTCTAGTTATTAGTAGCTAGTTTATTTGTTGCAAACATTGAGGACCTGGGTTCGGATTCGGATAGAAAGTAGACGAGACTTCATCCCCGTTCCTCGCAAGTCAGAGAATATACACTTGTATTAGATCGCTGCGGACTGGATTATGAGAGTGAAGGAAAAACTGTGAAGCCAAAACCAGTTTAGAGATATGGACGAAAAATACAAAAATATATAATATTTTATAATATTAAGCTGTCATAAATTATGCACAATGATTACCAGTCACGGTACTACGGAATCTAATTTACCAATTACAAGTTACCAGTAATAATAATTGATAATAATAGCAGGCATCATGTTGTGGATCTGTTGCATTATTTTCTATAATCGATTTTAGATTATAATTTATCAATTATCATTAAATTATCTTATATTGATTACGAATTATGAAATGTGCATAATTCTATTGCGCGGTCTGGAAAGAAAAGGAAATTCAAATTCAGAATATTATATTCAGTACTAGCAGAACCCGCGGCTTTGCCCGCGATCAAACTGCGAAAAACATAAACTTTTTCGCGATACATACTTTATTACTTGCAAAAATATGTATAAGATGTTAAGCGTATATTCTGTAAATAAATTTACTCTACTTTATATCCCACACTTGAGCCATGTTACTCTATTTAAATATATTCAACAACTCAAACTTCACCGCCCAGTTTTACCCACTTAGGGACTGAATTAAAAAAAAATCTACAATACATGTTTATTTAATTGTATTGAAGAGCAATAATACCAAGTGTCAAGTAATTCTGATCATAAAGATTTTTTTCCTTATATAAACAGCATTTTTATCCTTTTAAGGGATGAATTTCGAAAAAAATCGAATACATATATTTCTTATTTTTCATCTTAAAGCTAAATACCACTTTTCGTGCATTTCGCGTTAAGAATAACAGAGTTTCATACAATCTTTTATCCCCTATTTTACCCCCTTAGGGGATGAATTTTGAAAAATTCGTTCTTAGCGGGTGCCTACATTGTATAAGGAATATGTCCTCTAAATTTCACGTTTCTACGAACAGCGGTTTAGGCTGTGCGTTGATCGATCAGTCAGTCAGGACAAAGCATTTTATGTATATATATAGATTAAATTATTACAATTTTTTACTAAATGTTATGAGTCTACTACCAGTTCGGAAAGAAAAAGCCTCTGACCTGAAAAAAAACTGGCGAAAGACCCTCAGCGGGACTTAGATATTATTTTTTCCTTACAAAAGGAATTAAACAAAGTCTAATCCTTAAAAATCCCTAACACAAAAAACGGCTGAACCAATTTTGATAAAAAATATCTAAGAAGCACCGCTAGAAAACTTACTTTCAAATAAAAAAACCACATCTAAATCAGTTCATCCATTTAAAAGCTACGGTGCCACAGACGGACACACAGACAGACAGAGAGACACACACACACACAGCTATTTAACTTATTAAACCCCTTTTTGCGTCGGGGGTTAATTAAAAGGAAAATATTGTTCATTTTGGGTTTCCGAATCTACATTTTGAGTCCAGCCTCCGTCTATCTGTTTGATTTATATAAGCATTTACCATGTCTTGCGATAGTCTACTCTAAATCGATGAACTCTTCATATTGTTAAAGTTGATCGTGACTAAAGCCAAATTATATTTCTTTCTTCGTTCGTAGATTACCAACTTATTTAGAAACTTTTTACTGGTGGATTACGGATCCGGGAGAGAGTTACGTTATATCTCCGGTTAGAGAAGATGGCTCAACTTATTTTTACAGGGTACAGGTTTCAGAAGAGAGTGACATAGGTTATATTTATCGTCACGGTATCGGTACGCAAGCAAAGCTGCAGGCGTCAGCAAGTTACATATGCAATATATACGCTAGCAATGTTATCCAGCAAATCTAAGCAGTTAAGTTACTATGAGACTATGACCCTGGATGTAAGGGAAATATAAATACAGTGTTTATGACGCACTAGCTCATGCGTGCGGTTTCCGCCGCATAATATATTAACTCTAGGTTATGAAAAGTTATCAAGTTACATCCTTCTCTTTATATGTGAATGATTTTTTTTGCTTGGATTGTGTTATGCAGTATATACGTCATAAACACCTAATAATATAAGTGTAAAGTAAATCTATAGATCATTGAATTTTATTTAAATATTAGAAAATTCTTAATCATATTTATTTTTGAAAACCTAAATAAAATAATTTACCTTACATAAAGCCTATGAGATAACACAATACACTTTTTAAATAGTAAAAATCTCTTCAAAACATTTGAAGAGCTTTTACATTTTATCCTTCCCTTCACTTTAAACTAAAAGAAAAATAGTTGATACAAACCGATATTAAAAACAAAGTATAAAACAAAATATTTAAGCGTATACGTTTATATCGCGAGATAAAGCTTTCTTAATTTATTCATCGTTATTTTCGCCGAGATACTTACAGAGGTTTCTATGCATTTTGTTCGCTAACTGGCGAGTAGTTTACGGTTAACTAAGTTGGAAATGGCCGCGGACACCTTGTACGGGACACGTAATTATTAGCCGAGGGTTTACGATGCTAGAGCCCTTTTGTACCTTTACTTTTAACGTTCGCTTTGCACTTTATGTCGGTGGAGAAGGTGTCTCGCTGCTTCGTTAATTGGATAGAAATATTTGTAAATCTTTTAGTTTTACTATCAACACTAAATAGCAGTAAGGGATGTGCAGTTTTTTCTATGAATAGTAGTTGAAAATTGGCTTTAAAAAACATAAACAACAATTAAGCAATACGGAATATATACTAATATTATAAATAATAGCGACTCACCCTCGCTTCGTTCGGGTTCGTCCCTAGGTTGACTCCTCATATAAACTTTCATCCCCATTTTCATCCCTTTAAAGGATTCCGAAATAAAAAATATTCTATATCCTTTCCAGGGTCTCAAACTATCTTCTTGCTTTTTATCTAAATCGGTCCAATAGTTTTTGAGTTTATTCGTTACAAATATACAAAAATACAATTTTTTCTTTTTACAATAGTAGGTACCTAGTGTAGATGTGAAAGTTTAGATGATGCCTAGCCTCGAAAAAGACGCGCTGCGACAGGCAGACTGGTATAAAAAAATATCTAGAAGCAAAATGCTGACAAGACTCTAGTAGGTAATTTTCAAAAAGCAAATGTATCAAAAAATATTCTGTAGGTAACACAACTTTGTTCCAATAAATTTTCTTTAAGATTTTCAAATATGATATTTATAATCTAACTACATGTATCATTTATTAAATCATTTTATACATCAGCGGAATCCGCTCTCGCTTCGATGAATTCTAGTTACATCTCGTGATGCTGCTACTAGCTTCTTACTTATTTATCTATTTTACCTACTATATTAAAGATTATTATAACCAAGTGTAACCAAACCTTGGTGAGATAATTTCATTTTAATTGGACAAGTGGTTTCCGAGTTGCGGGCACACACGGACAGAGAGACGTGTTGTTTTATATTACGTATTTTAAACGTCAAATTTATATCTAAGAGCAACTTATTCGACCGTAAAAACTTGTTTAAATTAAACCGACGTTTAAATCTGTATCATTAATTACATGATTAATTACAATTAAATCCTTCAAACGGAATCACGTTACAAATAAAATACCTGTTTATGGGATCAAAGTCATTAATATAATATTAAGAAAGTAAAATATGTTGGACGCATTGAAGCGGCGCGGAGCAAATTGGATTCACCGATTTCCTTTATTAGAACTAACTTCTGCTCGCTACTCTGCTTAAGCTTCTATTAATTTTACAGCCACTAAAATCTATACACTTTGATAGTCCACAACTGAGTCATCATCTATTATGTTACTGACAAAGACATATACAACTATGAAAGTCCATTCAAATGACAGGTAAAACCAGTGTTAAGAACTAGTACGTAAACAAACAACTAAAAAGCCATTGAGACAAGTATCGTTAGGCCTTGGGACGTGAACAACAACATGCGTGTGTATTCGAAGAATGGTACTGATATCGCATTGTCTAAGTTAAAATATCTTATCCGTCCATCTGAGATTACAATAAAAACACCGAATGCTTTTAGCTTCGATAGCATCGGCTAAGAGGCGGCTAATTTACAACTGTTGGCCCAACTAATGTATCTATCAGGGCACCGCTCTCTCAGACACTCACTCTGTCGGAGACATAATAATGCACAAGTTTCTTTTATTTTAATCTTCATATTAAACGATTTACTAGCAGGCTGGGGAGCGTTCAGAATGTAATCAATAATGTTATTAGTTCCGTGACTGACACTTCCTCGTAAGATAAAACATTTATGTTATAGCGAGTGTTCTAAGAAAATTTAATAGGTGAATTTTGTATTCCAAAGCAAATAAATCATCAATACGAAAATAAAAAAAATGAAATACGTGAAAATTATTCTGAAATATACCTTTGTATGATACATCATGTTCTCTTCAACAATTTCAACCGCGGCGACCAATTTCACCGAGACTAGCCAATCATACTAAGTATACGCTTATTTGTCAAAAAGACTAATATAAAATAAGTATGTATGTTCATACATCTAAGACAAATATGCCCAAACAATAATTGAATCCTGGAATAAAACATAAAAATTTAAAGATATAGAAAAAAAATGTAAATCCATGAGTGCGGGTTCGAAGGCCGCAAGAAGCACGGCGTACGTCCGCAGTAGCCTTGCATTCTACTTTACTTGTTATGCAACGGATCCATCATCAATAAAGCTCTGCGATACCAATCTTAACTATTTATAAACTATAACAATAAAATGCCAAATTACACAATGAAAATTAAACTTTGGAAACATACAGTAATTAGTCTAATGTTGATTATAGTGTGTTACAGCTTAAGAGGTAGAAAGGCAACGAGATTTTGTACACTCGAGTCCGGTTTCAAATTATAGTTTACATTTATTGCGCTATATATATAATAGCTGTTATTTACGTCATTATTTTTGTAAATCTGAAGGACCTGCCATATGTCCTTTGTCTGTACGATCATTTGTCGAGCACGCATTTAGTAGGAACTGCCTTAAGTAGATACACATAGCTTTAAAAATAAACTGACTATAAGCCTGAGCATAATGTAGGCTAGCTACATCTATACTTACAAATAAAACTAAAATGCCCGACGGAGATTCTATATGCTTTTGATATGCTTATTTTCTGTATATCCCATATATATGCTGGTTCGCTATCAAAGACTTAAAGATCGTTAAGAAATAGAACAGTCTGTTTGTACACAATATCTGATTGACATACTGATGACATAGGCTATTTTAAACACGATTAACTAATATTACTAAAACGTGAACACAAAGATGAGATGACGGGCGAAGTAAAGGGGTCACAGTTGAAATTATTTTTATTTTAAGTAAACTAAGCAAGTCTATTGATAATTAATTATATAATATCTTATAAATATTAGGGAAACATTCTGTTTTCGTCAATTACATCATATTTAAATCAAGTCGAAGCCTTTTATTATTCAGCGAATTCATGAGATGAGTGAGTCGAATGAACAGTCAATTACATCCGTAAATTAAAAATATGTTTTGATGCAATAATTATAACTATAGAAAGAGCTAAACGTGTGTTATCCTACAAACAAAAAAAGAGTGTCTGCGCGGACGCGCCGCGCCAGTCATCCTTCAATTAAGCTATACAAGCGCAATCAAAACGAAATTAATTGATTCATCATCACGAATTTACGACTTCAAATCATTACGTATACGGACGAATTGGTCCGCGCCATAAATACGAGTGTACTCTCGCCTGCCCATTCAATTTGAACTTATGATTAATATTGATCATATGATTTACTTCTAATATACAGGATATTCTAACAATTAATGCTTAAAATTATAGGCCTGATTATTTCACTTTACTAACTTTTATCTCGAAATATTAAAAAAGTGTGAGTGGAAAGCATTTATATTTAGTTCACATCGTCTTCTTTTGACATAGCATATATTATATTGTGAAGTAAAAGTGCGTAAAAGCTATATAATATTAAACAACAAAAATTGTATTAATCAATAACTCATTAAACTTTCACAGTTACTGAGAATATTATTATGATTTAAAAAGGGATATTTACCATGTTTAGCGCTTACTTTTAAGAGTTTCCCATAATGATATTTCGGCACTGTTACAAGTGCCATGGTCACGGGTATGTTAAAGACTTTGTGGGTGGATGTAAAGTTTTTGGAATGAAGTTCCTTAACGCGACTTTCAGTAGAAATCGTAACATAACGAAAAAGCGTTACGAGATGTTCGGTTCCACCCGGCGTAGTTCGGATATTATCACCAAGCCGTGGCCGTCATACATTGTTTACATTACGTGTTAATTAAATGAGCTCAATGGTATACTCCCGTTAAATAAAATCGTTTTTCAATAAAAAACAATTTTATTAAAAGTTCATTACATTATCTGTTTATTGCAATTTTGTAATGGATATTCAAGAAATGGAAACTGCAGCAATTATGTGTAATACAAACTTAGAAAAGTAAGGTAATAAAATTTTATATTTTGATACAAGTATTTATTGTTTCCATACGTTTAATGTCAATTATTTACTATCTATATACATTTAAGTTATCCGTGCCTCTAAGGGTGCCCATACTAACGTTTTATAATAATATCCGTGGAGTGACACTTTATATCAAACTACATTCGGAATTCGGAATTGAAGAAAAGGCGTGAGGAACTTCGTTCCCGACGATAGTCTCACGACCGCTTATATAATTTTTATACTATTAAATAGGTATGTCTGCCAATAAAAAATATTGCTCCATAACTGCTTGAAATGAATCCGAGTCGTACGAATAGAACATGATAAATCAAGTCACAAAATTACAATCGCAACACCATTTCATACAATCACTGTAATATGTCAAAATGAAGCAATTTTAATATTCATAAGTTAGTATTAATACGAAGCAAATCGTGATTCGGAGCGACGTTACTCAATGCTCATCGGAAGTAATCACTGCTAGTAATTTCCTCGGCTGATCTGATCTCAGAGCAACAATAATTACAAGAAGAGCTCTACATCCTCTCGAACTGGCCACCTTACACCTGTTGCCCAATTAACATGATTGTGTTAAGTCTCATCAATAGTTTATTATTTTTTTAATTATTATGATTTAGTCATTAATAATCTCGTGAGTAATATATTTTATCTGGCAATATACTTAGGTACATTAAGTGCAGTCGGAACTCTTCAGAGGTATAAAGAACTATCTGTAGATATATAAGCCACGCGTCTGTCCGTTCGTAAAATGTACATACATGTGGTCGTACTTGGACCGCAAAATACAGTCTAATTAAGAAATACATTACACAATATGTAATACACAAAAAAATACTTTTTTAGCTATATGAACTATTGACTGACCGACTTGATGACTTACTGTTTTTTTAATTTTATCTATATATAATATAAGGTACAGGTATTTTTTTAAATAAATGATTTTAAAACGATTAATGAAAATCACTAACTCAGTTATCGGATGAACAAATTCAATATACTCGTATAAGTATTAGGAACTGATAATAATATGATGAATCAATGAGAAGGCTCGACGCCACACGCCCATAAAAACTTTACGTCTTTCCTGTCCAAATGTTTAATTATGAAATATTTATAAATGTTGCCTGATTATTATTTTCAATTTATAATATTAATTAATTGTTATGAAATCTTGTTCTGTGCTTGGATTAGTTTAAGAGGCCGTATATGAAAATTTGCCGAATTCGCTGATTTACACTATTTTACGAACGTTATTTCACAGTTATAAAATATTTTTTCTATAAGTTTATATACATAATATGAAAGGTCATTTTAATTATAATCTAATGAATGGCCCCCTTTTTTATTTTTAGCACTTAGTTTTGAATTATTGACATCAAAACCGCGACTGAAAGGTGATTTTTTTGTGTAAGAGGTTTAGGATACCATCACTTACGGCTTGTGTTGACCTCTAAATAATATGAAAAAAATACAGTGTATTGTTGTAAAAGTGTTTTATACAATGTATGAATCAGTTTTTACTACTTTTATATAAAATAGTTAAGTAAATAAATATTAAACTCAGACAAATTTTAAAGAAAATGCGCAAAGTATTTCTGGTACACTAGGCTACATAGAACTCTCGTTCATAAAAAGAAAATTACAGAAAGAAACTTCAGTTCAAGGACTATTCATTTCATAAAAAAAAATTAAAATGTTAAAAACTATACTTTCCAAAAAAAATCTTTTAAAACGACTGAAACTCGCAATATATATTACTCGACGCAAGCCACGAGACAGCAGTCCGCGCTGAGCGTTTCTAGAGGGTGGATGTATCGTTCTGCGCTAGCGCAATTACTGACGTCACGCAACGTATCGAAGTGTAGCGACGTGTGTAGCGCGACGTGAATTTTTGATACTTTTGTAAGTAATTATATATGAATCATCAAAATCGGTTGTCGTTTAGTAATTACGAGGGAACGTTAAAAAATAAACCAAGTAAAGATATTTTATGGATAAAGTTTACTTACTTTAATCTATTAAAAAATATGTTTTTTCAGAGGTTAAAAAGTTAAAACGAAAAACTAGCAAAGTACAAAGAAAGTAAATTATGCGGTTAATTGTCCACGACATGCGAAAGAAACTTTTTGAATAAAAGAATTGCATGTGTATGTTCTTCTGGAATCGTTTTTTGTGGAAAAATAATATTTATCTCAATATTTATTATGCTGACATTTTTATCATGATTAGAAATAAAAGCTAATTCAATTTTTCAATAAGATTTTTCAAAAAGTAATTAACGTACAGATTCGACTTAGTTAGAATTTTATTATATGTATTTATTAGCAGACATTTTTACACCCGCAAATTTTTAGAATGATTCATTTCACTGCGACTCGATAAGCGGATAAAGAGTTCTGGCACAAGCAAAATAGGTCTTTGTTTTAGTTCAATTTTTCAATAAGATTTTCCAAAAAGTATTTAACGTACAGATTCGACTTAGTTAGAATTTTATTATATGTATTTATTAGCAGACATTTTTACATCCGCAAATTTTTAGAATGATTCATTTCACTGCGACTCGATAAGCGGATAAAGAGTTCTGGCACAAGCAAAATAGGTCTTTGTTTTTACTTTCCAAATTGGTACCAAATAGGTAATTATATTAAATATTTTGTTTAGATTTTTAATACAAGTAATAGTTTATTAATTATATTTATATGAATAATTTCGTTTGTTGTATTTTAGTATAAGTATCTCTCTCACACACACTCTCTCTCTCACTCACTTTCTCTCTCTCTCTCACTTTCTCTCTCTCTCACTTTCTTCTTCAACAAAAGACATGCTTTAATTTCCGATCCTCGAACTCATAGAACGTAGCAATATATACATTTATTGTTTTATTTATGTTTTTACACTTATATACTTTACAATTTTTCTCGACACTTTCTCTTTCTGTCCCGCTACTTAACACTATTTCCCACATACATTGGTTGGCTGGAAGAGATCTCTTATAGAGAGAGATAAGTCCACCTTCTTTCACGTCACTTTCAATGTATTTTTTTGTATGACTACTTTTTTATTTGTGCAATAAAGAATATATAATAACTAGCGATAAATAAAGGCTTAATTTTATATTACCAGGTATTTTATTTCAATTGATAAATCCATGAGAGTGAATGTAATATACTCATAAAAAATATTAAAGGATCAAAACGGTTTAATCGCCAAACGGCGACTTCGGACTTACGCACACACGCGACAGAACGCTAAGTGCGTGTGTGTGTGTGCGCGAAATAACTAATTTCGCTTGTTTTGATTTCGTATACGGCCTCTTAAGGTGGTTATTTGATCCGATCACGTTCCTTTAAGTCATTGATTTGAACTAAGATCTGAATAATAAAATATTGTACTGATTTATTAATTATTTTTAACATTTTCTATTAGAGCATGTTCAAAATGAAACAAAATGTAAATCCGTAGAATACACAATACTTTACTAACACCTGTACGAAAATATTTATCATTTTGCGGTCTTATCGGTTTTAGTGGTTGTTTTAGTCTGGTCATTTTTAGTCTGTATATTGAAAAGTACAAACAAATAGAACTATTTTGAAAAAAAAAATAGACCAAAATAAATTCAATAAATAATACGATATTTAGTTTTAAATATAAAATGTACTATCCATAACCAATTTGTAATGAATAATTTTTCTAACATAATACGATGGAACGTTTGTCAGATGTCACAAACAAGTGGAACTTTTTATTACTAACAAGTGTACGCGGATGTACATATACCTCAACTAACTTCATTATTTTATATTATGACTTAATATTCAAAAGTATACAGCTCCTTGACTAGTTAACGAGAATACGTCGAAATGGAAATACCCTCGTTAGAAGTGACTTCTCAGATCAATAGCGACCGTTTTTATATCCCAATTAATAAGTAGATTGTGTTGGCGTTGTTTGAGCAAACACAATCATCGCACAAAGAGGCGCGGTCAGAGCGACGCGGCGCGCAGGAAACTCATCCATCAAGCAATGTCTTCCGTTGAAGGTATTTCATTAATTTCATTATTTCTCTATTCAAGTCTGTTGGATTGAAATAAAAAGTCTCTAGACACTTCTGTGTGAGCTGTGACGATCGGTCGAGTGCAGTCGGCCGTCTTAACTGTGTATAATTTATACGTACAATATTAATTAATTTATTTATTAATTTAATAAGGATCACCAACATGATATACAGTAACTTAACAAAAATACACAAATTGTACAAAGGTCTAAATCCAACTGTTATCATACTTATAGGTAACCACGACATGCATAAACAGTTACACGGAACATTTAAAAATAGGAAATTAACAGTACTATAAATTATAAAGAAAAAAATTAAAACACTATTATAATTAGTAACTTAAAGCAACAAAAGAAGAAAAAAAGAAAAAAAGAAGCAATATCTGTCATGAGAAAAATTAGCAATACAATAGATACAAGTTAAAAGTTATCACCGTAAGTAATTCTTAAGCAGTTTAATATCAGAGACTTAAATTTTTCAATTTTATTAGAAAATATGTCAATATCCGAGTTTTTGTGCAAGATGTTATATAGTTTTAATATACGATTTATAGGAGAATAAAGGCCCAAGTTTGATTTGGATTTGTAAATGTGGAATAGGTTGTACGTGTTATAACGAGGTATTCTTGTTGGTACATTTATTTATTATTATTATTAACACAAAGATACTTTGACATTTTAAATAATACTGTCTTTTCGGATTTTTTCCGATTTATTTTGATTTTTGGTTCCCGAAGTCTATCCCGTGACTATGATTGCTGTATGTATGCTTTATACGAAACGTCGGGAAGCAAAAATCAAAATAAATCCGCCAAAAAAACCGAAAAAAATAGGTAGTTTTATTTTATTTAAAATATCAAATATTCGCGTAAATCTAAGAAAGTATTACAAAGATAATTTGATTGAAACAAAAAAATCAGTAAGAAATAACTGGTATCCATGAATTTAGATGCCTATTCAAACTTTAATTGTTATGCTCAGGATTTTTTGCATTTTTTTTTAAGTGAGCGCTCCCCTACTTCTAGTGAAAATATTGAAATGAAACATTTTAATTGTAATTTGTGTTGCATCAATACATATTATACAATAACTTTTTACTTTTTATTATCTTGGTAAGTAAAAGAACATGCCTTTAAAAATATAATTTCTACGAGTAAATTTCACCCCAGTGGGCGCAGCGCGCCTTTATTTTCTTTTTTTTATGCTATTTATTTGAAATTTCATTATATTTGAATATATATGTATTCAAGAAGCCAGTTTTTATAGCGTTTTAAAAAAAAGATCATAAAACAATCAATTAAAACATAGATCTCGATATCGATTTATTGTTATATTTTATGAGTTACCATACAATTATAAATGCCCGAACCAATTATACAAAAGAGCAGCTCGAAGCAAAAAGAAATCAAATTTAATATCGATAATTGTTTAAGTGACCGGCTAATTATCCCGCGCATGACTGCGCCCCGCTCCGTACTTCGTGTAATCAATGTGTCACTCACCTGTTTCAAACTTACTATTATTTTATTAACTTTCAATATTTGACAAACAGCAAGGTAAAGTAGGCAGTATCCGATTGTATTAAGAGTTACAATGAAATTTCTACTAAGTATAAGAAAAAAGAGAATAATTAATACAAAAAATAATTTATGAACTAACGTTTGAACGCGGCTCCGCCTGTGTATGTAAGGGTCATAGCGTGATGTTAGACGTAGAGTCTATACTTACCTCAAAAAATAAGTTAAAAATAAATCACACTGCTAGTTCCAGAGATTAACGCGTTCAAAATATAGACTAAAACAACTAAACTGCAAAAGCGAAAATACTGAAGATTTTAAAAATTTTACTATTTATTAACCGACTTCCAAAAAGGAGGAGGTTCTCAATTCGTCGGAATCATTTTTTTTATGTATGTTCACGGATTTCTCGAAGACGGCTGAACCGATTTGGAAAATTCTTCTTTTTGTTTCAAAGGGTATTCTTCCCCGGTGGTCCCATATAAATTTTATCGAAATCGGTCAAGCAGTTTTTAAATAAATGGCTTAATCGAATATGATTTTATTTATTAAAAATCCTTCTTTTTACAAATTACTTGCTTATTACGTATACACTAAAAATGGAAAAATAAAAACTTAAAAAAAAAAACGACTTCCAGGCACTGAAAAGTAAAAAATAACTAAACAGGGGTTTTCATTTAGAATAGATACCTAATCAGATATTCTCGGAGTCGGTGTGCTTTGATTTGTATTGGCTGGCACCGACTTCGAAAATATCTGATTAGGTATCTATTCTAAATGACAACCCCTGTTTAGTTATTTTTTACTTTTCAGTGCCTGGAAGTCGGTTTTTTTTTTAAGTTTTTATAAATAAGTAACTTTTTTGCATCAGACAAATTTATATCCCTCCGGGAATTCGAAGTACCCAGACACTATTTTTGTACAAAAATCACATTATCCGTTGCTTCGAGACATGTTAAGAGAAAAGTGTTTATATTAAATTACTAGCGACTCACCCTCGCTCCGCTTGGGTTCGTCCCTATTTATGTTTTAATGATTAGTATAGATTTCTCAGAGATGAGATATTTTCCTGCTGTGAAAGGTATTCTATATGTTGACCCGGATAACCAGCTATCATCATACCAAATTTCATCAAAATCCCTCCAGTGGTTTTTCCGTGATGCGATAACAGACAAACAGGCAGACAAAAATTTTAAAAACCATAGATTCGGCCTCTGTATCGATAATAATTATTATTTCAATAAGATTTTCCAAAAAATATTTAATATACAGATTCGGCTTAGTTACAATTTTATTATATGTATAGATATAGAAAAGATGTTTATACTGTCGCAAAAATAGGAATTTTATACGAGTAGTCATCACATAAGAAATACATATGTAAGTCTTACTTTTTTGTCCAAAGTTTAATTTTAAAACCTGCAAGACACTTTGGTATTTTAAGCTGTTAGTAGGGTAGGTATGTATAGAACTCATACCTATAGAACGAAAACAATATTTAACCGTTAGCTAGTGGACAAAGTTTAAAATCTGTCAAAAGTAACACGGTACAGCGAAGCCGATGTTTGTTCGAACATTGCGCAGTCGAAGGCTCTCCTACAGACAGACAGTTACACATACATTCTTAATTAGTTAAGTGAAGTGCGATCGTGTGACGGCCCGCTACAGATCATTGAATTAGTTTGCATAATATGTTTGTTTTTTTTTTAACACGCTTTTATTAGCTTGACCTGTATGTAACTATGTATGTATGTAACGGAATCTTTGAACTTCATTTTCACCTACTTCTAGGAGTCTGATTAACATGGAAATTTGCACAGGGGTCAAGGACCGATGACAATACAATAATCTCATAACTTTATATTAAAGTCCTGACTAGGATCATCAGGATAAAAAAAATAAATTCAGATGAATTATCAGGTTATTTAGCCTATACCACTTGCTGAAAGCCAATGAAAAATAATGCTAAATGCTGCAGGAAAAAACGGTATTCTCTTTCTCTTGCTGCCGATTGGCCCTCTGGTACCTACGGCCTGTTCCTCTTTCTGGTTTCCCCCACTTTCAAAAGACAAATTTCCTTATTGGTTGCTGCTACCAATTGCCTCGTGTGCATGCACTCTCACTCCTCGAATATGATAATTGTCGCTGCTACCGAAATATTGCGCGCGCATCCGCACTTGCATATTTAAATTTCTTTAATATTTTAATATTTTGACAATTTTTAAAATTAAATGAATTTTTAAATTAACTTCATTTAGGGAGAAATCCTAGAAAGGGGGGTAATCCTCCTAAGGATAAAAAATTAATTATAATTGAAAATTTAATTAAAAAATTATAATTAAAATTAAATAATTGATTAATATAAAAAATATTTGTAATCTATACTATAATAAAGCAGTAACTTAGCGAAATCTGTACATGAAATATTTTTTAAAAACAATGACTGTAACGTATTATGTATACGATATAGACCCCAAAACAATAGTTATTAATTTTTTTGTCTGTTTGTCTGTTTGTCTGTTTATCTGTTTGTCTTTTTGTCTGTTTGTCTGTTTGTCTGTTTGTCTGTACGCGTTTCACGCAAAAAGTAATGAACCGATTTCAACGAAATTTTGTGAACTGATAACTTATTACTCGGGTCAACATTTAGGATAACTTTTACTTTTGGAAAATCTTTGTTTCCCGCGGGAAATCGCAATAACTGGTTTTATCGAGTCCTCCTTAGGAACCCTCCGCTGGCTAAACCTAAAGACATACATCAAAACAATGTACTAAAAAATTGTAGATCTTGAAAAGGCCAACAGAAATATCTACAACAGTATATGTCTATCTCTCAAGGTACACTCGCAATACCTATTCTTATCTATACCTATAGCAAAACTAACATAGTTAAATCGATGTGCGCGTTTCACGCAAAAAGTACTGAACCGATTTCAATTAAATTTTGTATAGTGATAGCTTATCACTCGTGTCAACATTTAGGATACCTTTTACTACAGGCACATTTTTCGTTCCCGCGGGAAAACGCAATGACTGGTTCTATCGAGTCGTCCTTAGAAGTTTATATGGCTAACGCTGGCTGAACCTTAAGAGATAAATCAAAACAATGTACTAGAAAATTGTAGGTCTTAAAAAGTTATATAGGGAAGTTCGCAATATTATACGTCTATCACCTAAGGTACACTCGCAATTACTATTTTTATTCAATACTCGCGACTCACAGGCTGACTTATCAACGTTTAGCTCAGTTCAGCAGTGAAACGTAACTAGGGACGAACCCGAGCGAAGCGAGGGTGAGTCGCTAGTATAAAATAAAAAACATATAATAAATAAAAAAATTGATTTTTAAATGATAATTTATAGTTTAATACTAGCCGTGTTCCAATTTGATCGTGAACAATATTTAAATTCTTATCAAGAATCTCGTTTTAATATTTTGTTCTAAATTTTAAAGCATTTATAATATTTAATCTTTAATTTCAAAAATATTGTTAAACACTTTTTCCGAATTCGAAATAGGAACTTTTTTTTTTAATTTTCAAATTTTCCAAAATTTTCGAATTTTTTAGTTTTTAAATTTTCTGAAATTATTCAATTTTTCACAATTTTCAGAATTTTTAGGCGTCTTGAAAATTTTTGAACATTATCCAAATTTTCAATCTTTTTTTCAAATTTTATAACTTTTTGATGTTTTCTAATTTTTCGATGTTTTCAAATTTTCCAAAATTTTCAAATTTGTACGGTTTTAAAGTTTCTAAAATTTTTCAATTTTTCAAAATTTTTACTTTTTGAAAATTTTTTAATCTCTTCAAAATTTTGAACTTTTTCCAAATAATCTAATTTGTTGAATTATTCGAATTTTCCAAAATTTTTGAAATTTTATCATGACACTCCAAAATTTTTAATTCTTTTTTAGTTATCGGAATCCAAATTATCGGGAGTTAAAATTGCTCTGTAGAGACTACAGCTGTGTAATAGATTGCTGACGGTCACTGCAGCATGTAGAGATTCTAGAACTGTTTGCTGTGATATGCTAATAATAACATCTACTGAAATTGCTATTTCATGAATTAGAATATGCAACATCTGTAAGCTGTACAGCGCAACTTTAACGATTGTCGGGCACTAAATTTTCACTCAATTTTAAATTCACCCAATCCAATATAAGGTGAGAAACGTGCCGATGGATGAATGGCAAGAGGGTGATTAAAAATGTCATGTCGCTAGCGTCAACCTCAGGGCACCGGGCACACCCTGTTGTATAAGAGCCTAACCATTCTATCGGACCTCTGGGAGGGTTGACCGTTTAATTGTCCATTACTCGTGGGAACAAAAATGAAAAATGAAACTACAACACAAAGAAAGAGGAGACTGGAGAAAAAAAGACAAAAAAGAATAGATAAAATTTCAGAACTCTCAAGTGATGAATTGATTGAGAGAAAACAAAAAAGGCGACTGTATATGAAAAATTATCGAGCCTTACAGTCGGAAAAAGATAGAGCTGCTCGCTTAGAGCACATTGGGTTCTCGTTTGTTTGCTGCTGGACAAGCTTATGTAGCTCTAAGTCGCGGAAGATCACTAAATGGTATTCGAATAGAAGAACTTGATTGCTCGAAATTAACAGGAAAAGTTCTCTGTAATAGAGATGCTTTAGATGAAATGGAGAGATTACGTAGACAGGAATGAAGTGAATTTAGATCTATTGTGGAATATATAATATACAAAAAATCGAAGCGTTTGGTTATAAGTTTTTTTTAATTGTCGTCTTGACACTAAAAATTCAGAAAATAAATTATAGTTTAAAAAAACTAAAAAAACACGCTTTGATAGCAATCGAACTAAAAAGTAGAAAATAATTTTTGTTTAAGACAGTTTGTGTTACTGCAATATCAAATTCAACAATCAATTATCATAATTAATTCAGAATAAGATTAACATGAATATTAAGATATTAACAAAAATTCAAATGAAGTGAAAAAGCGTGGGGTGCTTGATATCGAATGTGAGGTTTATTTTATTTGTCACTATTTGCAATATCAGAATTATTGTAATAATATGATTAAGCACCCCACGCTTTTTCACTTCATTTGAATTTTTGTTAATATCTTAATATTCATGTTAATCTTATTCTGAATTAATTATGATAATTGATTGTTGAATTTGATATTGCAGTAACACAAACTGTCTTAAACAAAAATTATTTTCTACTTTTTAGTTCGATTGCTATCAAAGCGTGTTTTTTTAGTTTTTTTAAACTATAATTTATTTTTGTAGATCATTTATTCTAATGCTGGTTTGAATCTATTTTCTGCATTTATTACAAAACATAGTGCTTATTATATATAAAATATGTACATATACGTTATCTTGCTAAGTAATAGAAGATATTTAAAAAAAATCATTCATCAATTAAGCCGTTAAGTACGTTATTGAGAAGCATATTGATGTTTTTTTCTGCCTAACTTTCAAAAATCTACAGTCAAGTTGTGAGCTTCCAAAACACGTATTATCTATAAACAATAGCGTTTAAAAGACAATATAATAAAGACAGCATCAATAGCTGGTCCAGATTCTGCTCGACGCGGTCGTTCATCTCGCGACTGATCCGGGAGGCTTTGTTTGACGCCATCAATTACACCCGCATTGACGCCTCGCGTCTAAAGAGGAGCGTGGGCTTGTTTTCATCGCGCGAACTGAGGGCATTTGTCAAAGCTAAGTCAACAGATTATCCATTACCACTCAACAGATGTAATTTAAACTAATTGAGGCTCAGAAGAAAGGCTGGAGGATGCAACATTAGTCCTAGTCACGAGTCACTGAAAGCTTTTAAAAGGCAGATTAAGAGCCAAATAGAAACAATCACGGCATGAAACAGATTCATGGCTTGTGTGGCGAGTAGGACGAGTCAAAGGCTTCGTTTAAGGTTAATTTAAATAGCAGTTATGAATATTATGTAGGTATTATATATCATTTTTAAAAGTTAGACTCTTTGTTATTTAAATAATTGTTTTGACTCATATTAACATGTTACAGATTTTAAATAAAATTGTGTTGCATCAAGTGGCAAGCTAAAAATTTTTTTTGTTTTTATGGTATACAAAAATCATTCTCAGACAGTCATGATTAGTTAGTACCTTTCTCTACCTAATAAGCTAAACCTAATGAATTTATTATAATGCGCTTCTCTTGAATATGCAAGTTAAACACTTTAAAACAAATCCTTCACTTATGTAAATGTTAGCTTACGCAATAGTTTCTTATCTGAATTGGAAGTCGAACACAGTGTTACAATATTGGGCTAACAGAACAATAGGCGTTCTGCATTCGTTGTAGAATCAAGCCCAGATAAGATAGCAACTACAGGCAGGGAGAAATGTTACTTTAAACTAAACAGCTTTTTTACAATAACGATAATTTTACTGTAATAAATAAATATATAGTAATTGTCGTCAATACTTAAATAATAATGTACTGATGTAAATTTTCATACCTGATTAAGTTCAAGTATACGAGAGAAACATGCCTCCCTAATGATCGAGTGAAACTCGATGACAAAAAATTATTAAAGCTTATTTTTTCTATTCCTCAGTCGTAAAATATGTAATTTAGGGGTTATAATTTTAATAAGTAACAAAAAAAATAGTGCTCAAGTCTCTTTCAGCTCATCAGTACGTAGACATGAGATGAAAGAAAATTAATACCTTCATTTTTGATATACGAATATCACAAAAAGGTAATATATTAGAAATACGTACATATGTATGTACATACATATATGAATTGTATACAAAATTTCATGTTATGTACATGGAAATAGCTAATAAAAATTATTATACTCTTAAAAAAGTAGTTCTCTTAAAACATTAATAAGTCTTAAAAATTGTAAATTAAGTTTTTGTCTTTTAAAATATGATATGATAGAATGTCAGTATGTTGTTCACATGTTTAGTTCGGAACGCGGGTGCGGAGCAACGCTAGTAAATCTCTACAGCAGCATATAATTACCGTCCGAGGGCACTCGCTCGCAACATTCCCGATACTTTAATGACTAATAGTTATCTCGATGAAACCTTGCATGAAATGTGATGGAAGTTAATTCTTTTAATTGATAGGTTAATCGGAATCGATGATCGTTTTGCGCTCTAACGATCTGATTGCGTCACAATGTTGCAGCAGTGGCTACTAACCAGAAGTTATAATGTTTGGTGATCTGTATTCAAGTGAATAGTTTTTATACGAGTATATTTATAAGTGACGTTGCTGTAAATTGATACAAAACCATTATTATATCTATAATTACAGCAAATAAATAATTATAATATATTATGACCTCTGTATGAATTATTCCTGCATTTCTATGTACATGTGTATTATGGCTAAACGATAATTTAACATTTATATTATATCATAATAACTTAAAAAAATATACATTATCATCTAGAGATTCTTAAATGTAGGTGCACACTTATTTTTCCACAGTTTCGCTACACTATACACAAACAGACAGCATAAATTAAATCCTAAGCTGTTTCACAATATAGTAGTGTTTAAAAAAAGATCTTCCTGAACATCAGTAATCATTAATTAATTCAATTGAAAAACTAAAGTAAAACTAGACTAAATCGATAACGTAAAAATATTACACATTAATGCTGAGGCCGATAGCGGACCATTTGAATACAATGTTATTGGCGTTTCCACCATAAATGGTATAAATAATTCATACGGCGATATCCTCTCGCCGCAAAAAGATGCCCAGCCGGGAATCGAAGCCGCGATGTTTTATTAATATGACACTACGATACATGCGCTATTTCAAATACTGATCCTTTGTTAGATTAGTCGGTAGCGTGATTCAGGGCGATTGCGCGCTGCCGCCTGCCGTGGCCTGCGACGGCCGCTGCCGACAACACAATGTGAATAATATGCAAAATATCTAGTATTTATGTCTGTTTACTTAACAATAATGTGATAAAGCGAGCTTCTAACAAAATAACTGCGGGCCCATTAACTTGGATACTGTATTAATGGAAAATGTTCCTTTTCATTACTTCGTTCGCTTTACACGTGGAATATTATAAGTATTTCTATTCTATCATATTCTATATACTACAGCTAACAAAATGCTGAAAAGTTTTTTTATATATATATATGTGAATTGAGAATTTACAAAGTTAGATTTGTGATTCTAGACTGTGCCTGCTGCGAGGACAACTAAAAAGGTTTTTATGGTAGACTGTAACTAGTTGAATGCTATTTATTATTGTGAAATATTTAAGTGTGCTATTTTCTGTACTGCCAATTTTTCGACAAATAGAGCCGTGTTGTAAAAGTACTAAGAAATTTTGTTATTTTATGTCATTTTATATATGACGTGGATAATAAATCGCTATAGATAATGGCAGTTTGATGTATTTACTGCATTTTTTACCATTATTTTGATTGTTTTTATTAGTCGACTAGCGACTCAACCTCGTTCCGCTCGGTTTCGTCCCTAGTTACGTTTTAACGGCTAGTACAGATTTCTCAGAGATGAGATTTTTTCTCACAGTAAAGAGTATCTTATATGTTGACCCGGATAACCAGCTATCATCATACCAAATTTCATCAAAATCTGTCGAATGGTTTTTCGGACAGACAGACAGACAAAAATACTAAAATACTATAGATTCGGTCACTGTGCCGATTATAATGTCTATTTCAATAAGATTTTTCAAAAAGTTTTAGTAGTACAGATCCGACCCAGTTAGAATTTTATTATAATAGATGAATATGGTATTTAACTTCATATCTCATTAATTTTAATAAAAAATAACAATATTTTGTAATTGTACAATGCACATCTAAGTTTGTTGGCTGATTAGAAAAAAGGGAATTTTTATGTCCTCTATGATAATATAAATAAAAAACTAAAGAACAGTAATAACTAGTAAAGTAGAAAACGCTTGCCGTCGTGAGAGATAAATATAACTTTAATAATTTCCGTAATATTATCCGTTACTGTTTATTATTTCAACTAATAACAACTGCTGTTTTCATATATACCTACCCGTTGAATTATATCATACAAATCCAACAAGTCGTATCATGTTTGTCTTTGATTTTCGACGAAGCTTTTATTCCACGTCCATCAATCAGTCAATCAGAACAGATGTTATCTAATCTCGATCGATCTCAAGGAAAGTTATTAGAAACGTAAAGAGCTTCTTACTGACATGTAAAAAATTATATTCAATATTAAGAGTACTGACATTATGCTTCGTTTTATATTATTTTGCCAACTATACACTCGCATGTACAATGTACATACATACATATTTCGCATATATGTGGCATACGATATTACCTCTAAGACAACGACTGTCACTAGGATACCTCGAAAGATGGAAATTTTATGAAATATTATATTACTGTTAATAATAGAAATAATAAAACCAATAAGCACGCCCCGTTAAAGACCATAAAATATCGACACTCTAATCGTAATTAATTATTGATGTAATCTGTCTCACCTCGCACTAAACCTTTGCTATTTTACTAACAAAACTTCCATAAATTAAATAAGTTTAATGTGAAAAATCTACTTTAATTACTTGTTATTGCCATGTATCTATGAGGAAGCAAACTATCGTAAACACACTAGGCATGTACAATTCAAAGATATTTATAAAATTGGAATTTATAATGTTTTTAATAAAAATGCAGCAGGTCGGCGCCTGCGCGGCGTCATCACAAGGCGTTTCCTGTCTCATGCCAATAAATTGATGATGAAAATCAAATCAATGTATGAGGAAAATAAAACCGATCATAATGTTTTTTTATCGACGACGAGATGTCGAGTTTTTACAAGCCACAGATATACATTCTGGATCTAGTTCTTCCACAAGTAGCCCATTTATCTTTACTGGTTGCTTGCCTCCATAGATCTTCTACCCAAGTTCCTCAGAAAGAGGGTACTGTATTTTTTATGTTCGTGAGTTTGTTGCTTTGCCGTCTATAACTACGTTACTGGACAGAAAAATATGTGATAAATTAATTAAATAGAAAACAAATCAGAAGTGTTTATAGAATTGATTGAATATTAAAGAAGATTAGAATTTTGAATATGTTTTACATACACAAAAAATGTATTATTTCATTTTTGTATAGAATATTTTAACACAAACCAGGTAACACTTATTGTATGTGGCCAGGTTACATAAAATTGAAATGAAAAAAATAAATAAAGTAACAGATGTTATATGAGTTACACCTATGTACATGTTCTCATCTGCATATCTAAAACTAAAGCCATTCGATCTCTGGACATAAAGTCGGCGCCCCGCGGATAGTCGGAGTCACGTGACCGGTAATGAGATGCTCCGTTATTCAATTAACCGATGCGCACGCGCAGACCCTTTGTAGCGACTAGACTCAGTCTCGAACATCTCACATGCGCATAAACAGTTAACCTTCTGCATTGGGGACGATAAAGTTATAATTAAACGTTTTAGTTAAACATATTTAACTTTTAATTATGATTTTTTTAAGTGTAATATACAATTTTTTAATTAATTTGCTGGTTAAATTTTGCCTTAGTTATGTAACATACATTTAGTCTGACGTTAACATTTATTGTTAGGGTTTTCCCTTACTGCCATCCGGGTCATTAGAATTGAAATAGAAGAAAGATACTCATACATAATTAGTAACAAAATGAAGCCAAGAATACTTGATAAAACCTTGGTTTTTAATTTCAAAATGGCGTTGTAAATATTTGAAGAATTTTCATTAAACTTTCTCTAAAAATGAGTCTTTCTCAAAATATTAGTATTTATTAGCCATAATAAGGAGCATTTGATAAAAAGAAATATAATACGTATATTATAATCGGTAGCTTATTACTATTGCTTTCCCCTGTAACTGAACACCTGTTGCTTCGGTCGTGTCATTTCCTTATGTCATTAAGAGGTGTCAATTGAAATTTTGTTATCTTAAATTTCCTAAATTTTGTTGCATACAATTAACTAAAACAATTGAGAATATGCTAAAATAAAATCTAACTTCTAGGCGATAGGATTTAAAATTGTATTTTTTTTTAATCTTAATAAACTAACAGTAATTTTTACGAAGAATTTCGTTAGACACTTGATCGTTCAAACTCTTATCTCTTAAACTGACTCATCTAGTGTGAATCAAATTGATAAAAACCAATTTGCTTCCACTTTTAAGATATACTTGATGTGTTTATCTACAATATTTTCGGAATACTATTCCACAATATTTTTCTTTTTGGAATTTGTTTATCAATTTTATGGAACTCAAATGTAATCTAAATATCTCAAACAATTGTTGCAAATAAAAACAGATTTTAGAATAAGATGACTAATGACAAAATATTTGAATAACTAAAATTCTAAATGTTATAATACCTAACAATCGTGAGCTGAAACTGTTAAATACAAACAATATCACATAGAACTGGGTAAACGACCAAAGATATTTTTTATAAAACGTAGCAAAATTGGTCTACACAAGAAGCGATTATCTAAGCAGAATAATATAGAGCTTATGACCTAAAACCTTTCTAAACATCACCCCTACCTTCAAACTTACAAACCTCTTAATTACTACTAGATAAGCCGTATTTAATAGCAATACAACTTGAGAGAGAGATGATAGCTTCCCACTGAAATAACTTTAGTACTTCTAATATTTTAAGTTTATTGATAAAAATACAATATCTGAATGGATTATAATTTTAAATAATAAAAACTAAGGAAAATACACGTTAACTTTAGCGTTTGCAGCTCAGTACTAACAAACATTACCCACGAGAAGCCGTCTCGAGAGGTAACAAACTATCCCTCCTCATACAGTAGTATCATAAATGAAACGTCAAAACCGAAACCGTTAATGGCCTACATCAATTACAAGATCGTAGCAGGGAATTAGTTGTTCAGATATTAGCTATTAGTAACAGGTCGTGACGATGCCGCCTCTACATCATGCTATAGAGCACTCGTACACAAATCGTGACACGATCGTGTAAACTGTAAACCGTTCCTATTTATTTATTGTGGGCACTTCCTGAGTATGTTATATCGTTAAGCTTGAGCGCTAACTTCAATTTCTATTATAAATATAAATATTTAATATATGTAAATGAATTTACTTACCGTTAGTATAAAAATTATACTATATTGAGCTTTTATCAATACTTCATAGTAACGATGTAGAGTTTTTTAGCACGGTTTCTTAATAGGCGGTTATTTGATTAGTGGTACTTGTAACGTTACTATTCTTTTTTGCGAGTCTGGCTACTATTGAGCTTCATTTCTGCATATTGAATTGTTAAATATTGTAAGCTATATACTAGCAGTTGACTGCGGCTCTTTCTGTGTAGTTTAATAATAACAAATTTTCATACATCTGAGTATTTTTTGGTTATAATTGTTTCTATATTGTATACATTTTTTTTTGTAGGTTTGTCCCTAGTTACGTTTCAATGTTTAGCATAGATTTCTCAGAGATGAGATATTTACCATTTACCAACCAATTATTATTATACCAAAATCTGTCCAGTGGCGTTCTCGAGATGCGTTCCCAGACAGACAGATATAAAATCTAAAAACTATAGATTCCGCCTCTGTATCGATAATAATGACTATTTCAATAATGTTTTCGTATAAATATTTAATGTACAGATTCAGAATTTTGTTATATGTATAGACATAATTTGAACACTATTACTGATAATAATTAATTTATAAATACTTCATTTGTATTGTACATGCATGAAGTATATATAAGTTATTAAGTAAAGCTTCCAATAGCCCTTAAGCCTTAAGGGACAAACAGAGTCCCCAGACACGGACACGCTCTCCCGTCACTCTCCCGTCACATGCATATGTATGCAAATGAAAACATGTAGAGTCGATAACGCACCCGCGACTGTTCTTGCACACTCGGAACAACACCACAACTTATATAAGTGTTAAATAATGAAAAAACTTGCATTTAAAATCTTTACTTTAAAACAAAATAGTTTTTTGAATTTTTTATTCGACACTTCTTTACTTATATTCGAAAAATTTAAATATCGGAACAAAAAATTGGTCGTAAAAACGCGACAAAAATCCGATATCTTATATTTTAAAATACCAAATATTCGCCTAACTCTAAGAATGTATCGTGCAATTCTTCCTTACTTGATATTATAATTACGAATTAAATATCTTTGTTATTTTTCCTTTTTAATGCACCAACCGATTATAGAGTCAACATTTTTTTGCATACAGCTACTCGTACTTTATGGGCTATACAAATGACTATCTTAACACAGTAAAATGTTCCCATGCAATTTTAAGCTGTTGCAAAAATGACTTAAAAGCGCCCGACTTAAGCGAGAGCGAGTCACGTGTGAACAATAAAAGCTAAAGTAGACCAATCTTATGCACCATTTTGGTTTAACCACTTCCCACATGCTTTTCTTATCCTTAAGTTAAACAATTAACATATAAAGTTACAATAATATGGTTCATGGAATCTGTATTATGTTAATAAAGGCATTGCATACTTATTGCTATTTGTTCAGCCGTAGCACTGAGCGCGGGCTGCCCGCGGCGACCGCGGCGACCGCGGCGATGTATTCAGAGATAATGCCGCATGAATAAATAATTAACTATTACTATCTCTCTTCGCGATTTTATGATAGGTGGGAAATTATGAACGGAACTCTTGTTTCGCTGTTTCTGGACATATCTGTTCAATGGTGTGTTTAATTGATTCCATTGAAAAAAACACTTTTCCAAATTTATTGTGCTAGACACAAACCTAATTTGTAGAGTAATTTACCAGAAGTAAAAATCATCCGATTTTATTTCAAGAAAAACCTTGAATTAAATCAAACTCATACATTAAAGGAATCATATAACACATACATTGCATAGGGCTTATATATTTTAACTAGCGACTCACCCTCGCTTCGCTTCGGGTTCCTTCCTAGAAAAAAAAAAACTATCCCACGGGAACCGTACATTTTCCCGGGATGATATATAGCCTATAGCCATCCTCAGTTAACGGGCTATCTAATGCAAAAAGAAGTCGTATTAGTAGTTCTTGAGATTATCGCGTTCAGCCAAACAAACAAACAAACAAACTCTTCAGCTTTATAATATTCGTATAGATATATCTGTTAAATCATATGTCATTTAGTCGGGATCATTCTCGATTATTATTTTTATCTAATGTCCACCTGTGCCGGTGAGCCTACCTCAACTTCTTCTTTGTATTCGCAAGCTTTAAACCTAGCAAACCACGCGTGAGTTATAATTTAGATAAAACATCTCTGTAATAAATAGCACTGAGGTATCTTATCGGTATGTTTGTCTTTCTCAGAAATGACAAATGCATAATGCAATTTTTGCTTCTATATGTAACGTAACTAAGCAAATGAACAAATTATACTTTTTTTTGACTTAAATAAAATGTATCGTCGTTAACTTAAAATATGTACGCATATTGTTTTCAATTGATGATTGATGCGTCTTAGGTATATTTTAATTCTTTTGAGAGCGACCCTAATCCTTTTTTTTTAAATAAAAGTAGCCTAAGATTCTCCTTATAACATCAGCTATCTGCCAAAGGAAGTCCGAGTCCGTCAAAATCAGCCCCGTTGTTTCGGAGATTAGCCGGAACAAACAGAGAGGCAGAGAGACAGACAAAAATTTAAAAAATTGTATTTTTCTTATAAGTACGGTATAGTACCGTATATAATTTCATAATATGCCTTTTATAAAAAGCTATTATTTTGACATTACAAACAGTCATTTCAATTTTATTTATCTGTATAGATTAAGTCATATAATATGATTTGTATTAATTAATTATAAAAAGAAAACTAACGAATTGATGATGGATGTATTGTCTTTGTCAATTGTCCCGCCAGCGTAAAGCTGCAGCGTAAAAAATCAGTGTAAAGTTTCTAAGCGACCTTAACAGGTGCTTTATTTAATTTTACTTGACAAGCAGTTTTACTTTTAAGTTTCTTAAGATAGTTTCTGATTTTTACTCTTCTTTAAAAAAAATTATAACTGTAATTGATAGGAATTATGCAAAAAAAAGTCTAAAGGAGCGTGGCAATATATGTCGTACATGTAAAGTAGAGGGTCAACGTTATGTTTCAAATATATTAACTCTCACTATAGTCTAATAAATAGGCAATGTTAGTACACACTACACAGTAATAACCGTATCTCGTGCCAGCCGCCATTACCGACAATTAGCCGCGTGCTTTAGCGCCAATGTTCCAACAGTCTTACGTAAAATCAACACCACTCCGCCGCAGACTCGCGGGCACAGGTACTGACTGACTGACTAACATTTGACTGTACTCAAAAATATACTATGGGGAATTTGCTTAACCACAGAAATGTATTTCTGCGGTAATAACTTAGACAGCATATTTGTTTAATTGTAAGTAAAATATAAATGTAAAAATAAATCGTATAAAACTAGAACTTTTTCCTCTGCCTCCCTCCCTTTCCTGAAAGGCCGGCAACGCATCTGCAAGCCCTGCAGTGTTGCAGATGTCCATGGGCGGAGGTGATCACTTCCCATCAGGTGAGTCTCTTGCCCGTTCGCCCCCTTCGCCCAATAAAAAAAAGAACAACCAAAACAGATATTCCCCAGGAATGATCGTATTACAGCGTGAGAGCAAATGTGGTGACAGAAAAACTGAAATTTTTGACGTCCTAAAAGTCATCGTTATGACAGGCTATTTTTTATTCAGGTATATCTAGGTCCCCGTGGGACATGAAAGAGTAATGTTAATACGTTTTTAATTAATTAAATTTAGTCATATAAAATATGCAAATGTTTACAATAATTTAGTACAGCATAGTAAAAGTTCCATATGATTTATACGTTACATTTAACTAGTGCGCCAATTAAATACACCGTATAATTTGTACTGTACTATTGAGCGTGGAATAAAAACCATAGAAGCATGGGCATTTAATGAAATTATAACCAAATCGTACCCTCCGGCGCATCGACGCTCGCACACTAATCACCGGTCACCGTAACTGACAGCGATGTTATGGATCTTATGCCCTCGGGGATAAAGGTCACAGTATTTTATCTATACTTATACAATAGATTTCGGTAGTCAATTAATAGATTGATTGTCTGTTTGTTTATTCGGCCTTTTGGGTTTATTATTAAAATCTATTTTTAGTACCAAAAATGTATTTTTAGATGTTTATATATAAATGTTCATTATTAATTATAATGTATGTATGTATTCAGCCTTTTTTAATATCTCACGGATTAATTAATTATAATATATGCAAATAAATGAGCAAAAGTTTCAATATTTATATTGAGTCGTAAATAAATCACTATATAATATTTATAATATAAGAATATAATTGTTTTAATTAAAAAGTGATACCATAAAATTCATTTTAGTAAAATATTATGTTTTTATTTAATTAAAATTAAAATATTAGAATCTATTAGATCTCATAGGTAGAATAAAATTCAGAGCAAGTAGTGATCTACAACTAGTCTCGCATCCGTGTCCGTCAAGCGGCGGGCTATAATTTAGCGATTACACCGACCATCACGCTACTGCTGTATTGTGTGTATGGAAATGCATATCGTGCGCGGTGATTGGACGTAATATCTGAGAAGTGTCTAATCTTTGGAAATCGGTCAGTACCATATAGGTTCATAAAAACTATCTAGGTTACTCTTTTATCCTGCAAATAACCAATAAGCTTACTAAACGATAGACTAACATGAGAATAAGATAAACTTTAGTTACTAGAAGCGCAGTAAAATTTGGCACGTTTAAAGAACAAAAATTAATTGGTTTAAACTATTCAAACTTAATGGTAATAATAGTAATGTTTGAAGTTAAATCTGGACAAAACACAAACGCTTATAGATATTAAGTCACGATACTAATATATAATGAAATAAACATTATCTGAGTCATATAATTTCTGTCAATTACTGTCCTTCTGTATTAATAACATATACACACAATAAAAATGTCGACACGTTTGGCTTAGTTTGTAGTGACCCTACTTGCTGCACCAGCGGTCGCGGGTTCGAGTCCCGCTGGGGGCATTCATTTGTGTGATAAGCACGAATGTTTGTACTCCAGTCATGGGTATTTATATTTATAATATGTATGTATTTAAAGTTATATATGTGTAGTGTATCAACTATCCGGTATCCATAACACAGGCCTCGTAGCTTAACATGGAACTAGATGATGTGTGTTAATGTCCCAACAACAACATATATTTATTAATTATAATATTTATGAAAATCGCCTTTCTCTATTCTATACTAAAAATTGTGAAAAAGGGCTTTCTATGTCTAAATAGGAGTGATATTTTTCATTACAGGTCTTTATCTATATCACAAAAAAGTATGTATTTATGTGGGTATATTAACAAAAACGAAATATTCATTCCTTTTTTTTTTAATTATTTTATAGTAGCACATAAGGCAAATATGAGTTAGAACTTACATAACAACATCTACCCTCGAGCCAGTCATAAATATTCCGATGAACTTTTAACGCAGCCTCATCAATTAATGTACGAAGAGAAATCATATCAATCACAATTCGTGTGAAATTCGCTGGCATAAATCAGAGCAGTGCCCGCGAGGCGCGCGCGCGGCGTCGCGGGTTGCGCATCAAACGCATAATTTAGACAGACCTAGATAGGGGCATTAATTGGCAGGTAGCGCTCATTCACTCGTCACGCTACCGCACCAGTGTGTTCCTATTGGCTCTTTATAAATTCGTCTTATTGTAAATTAATAAATAAATTTGTATCATAAAATTTCATATTTCTTATAAAGAAATAAGACTGCTGTGAAAGCTTCAGACAAACGCAAAAGTAACTTGGAGATGACGTGACCGTTCATACCTATAACTAACAGCTCAAAATATTTAGCATACGTCATCATATATGCTTACGAAGTACCTACTTATTGATCAAAGTTAATTTTTGTCACTAATAAAAATACCGAAAATATATTTAAGAACTCATTATTTACTTGTTCTCTGCTTAGGCGACGTTTTATAATAAAATATAATAAAAAAAAAATATTTTTTTTTCATAAATATCAATTGCTGAAAAGTTAATTATTGTAATTTTAGTTAATATTTGTAAAAACTGTACATGATCTATTTCTCTTCTTACATCCCCCTGATTCGGTTTTTAGCAATTTTTTTTGTACAGACATTCGACCTCTACAGTTTTATTATATGTATAGATTACACGCGTTTTGTGATTGGCTGTTCTATTGTAGACTAGCGACTCACCCTCGCTCCGCTCGGGTTCGTCCCTACTTAAGTTTTAAAGTTTAGTATAGTTTCCTCAGAGATAAGATATTTTCCCGCAGTAAAAAGTATCCTATATGTTGACCCGGATAACCAGCTATCATCATACCAAATTTCATTAAAATCCCTCCTGTGGTTTTTCCGTGATGTGGTAATAAACAGACAGACAGGCAAACAGACAGACAGACAGGTAGACAAAAATTCTAAAAATTAAAGCTTCGGATTCTGTATCGATAATAATGCCCATTTCAATAAGATTTCCCAAAAAATATTTAATGTACAGATTCGGCTTAGTTACAATTTTATTATATATATAGATTTTAAAATATAATATTAGTTAAAGAGCAAAATGAAACGTTCCCATTAAAGTTCACATTTAATAGCATAATTGCCGGTTACCCGCACATTAATAATAATTGACGACGCTTCGTTTTGAACTTCTTTCATACGGAATGACTGATTATCCAGACACAGCCCGACTCAGCAATTCTAGACATTCATATTTTTTTTATAAAGTTTCACATACAGTGCGAGCAATAAATATATAAATATGTTGGAACATTAACACACAGCACCATTTAGTTCCATGGTAAGCTACGAGTCTCGTGTTATGGATACCAGATAGTTGATACACTACACATATATAACTTTAAATACATACTATTATAAATATAAACACCTATGTCTGGAGTACAAGCATTCGTACTCATCACACAAATGAATGCCCCCAGTGGGTCTCGAACCCGCAATCGCTGGCACAGCAAGTAGGGTCACTACAAACTGAGCCAAACGTGTCGTCAAAATAGCAAAAAACAATATTGTAAAAAGGAAAAAAATACGATTTATAAGTACAGATAAGAGAAATAAATGTAATTTAAATATGCGAGAAAAAAAATAAAATACAGGTAATGTATAAATTAAAAAGATCCCAGAAGTCCATTTGGTTGAAATATTGGTGAGTTTCCGGTTGAAAGGTCTCCTAAGAATGTATGGATGAGGGGGGGACGGGGGAGGCGAACGGAGTGTGCGGGGGTGGTGCTGTCTATTAGCGCGCATGACTTGCGAGCCTCCTAATCTGATTACACCTTTGTTTGCTCGTCACCAAATTATCAGAATAACTCTTTATTCAAATAATTGTTATAAATAATTGCTCAATCACGGACTGTCCGTCCGACGCCTGTGAACCCGGAGCCATTATAAAGCTTTTTTGGTAATTGTATTTATATTTTATTTTTCTTTTAATACGTTTAAATTGCTACGAGTATACGGAAGAAAAAGTTTTAATACAAAAAATATATAGTCATAAATAATATTTGACAAAAATGTACATTCCGATACCGGGAATCGAACCCGAGCCTCCTGGGTGAGAGCCAGGTATCCTAGCCACTAGACCATATCGGATATACGTCGTAGAAGAAAACGTAGATAGATACTGTAATTATCATACCCCTATTAATAACGCGGAAGTTTATATGTGTATGTAATGTGTGCTTGTTACTCTTTCACACTAAAAAGGATGGACAAATATAGATGAAATTTAGTACACATATAGACTATGTACAGGATTAATAGGTACACTACATAGGTTACTGTAAGTACAAAAAAATTCCAAAAAGTGGCGCTACCTGTATATAATATCTATACAGATAAATAAAATTGGAGTGTCTGTTTGTAATATTAAAATAATCGCTTTTTACTAAATGCATATGAATGTATACACGGTACATATACCAAAACAACATTTTTTACAATTTTTGTCTGTCTCTCTGTCTGTCTGTTTGTTTCGGCTAATCTCTGAAATGGCTGGACCGATTTTGACGGAACTTTCGCTGGCAAATAGCTGATGTAATAAGGAGTAACTTAGTCAACTTTTATTTTAGAAAAAAAAGGGTCCTACGAAAAAAAACTAAAACCAAATTAATTATTTATTTTGTTTTGGGGAGCAACCTAGGAACGAACCCGAGCGAAGCCAGGGTGAGTCGCTAGTTGTAAATATAAAAAGTACGTAAGTCGCTAGTAATTTATATGCTTCTATCGATCTCTGATTAATTGATGATTTTTCCGTATTACTGTCAAATAATTAAAACAAAGTACATACTGTTTCACTGAAAACTGAGAGAACATAAGAAAAATATATAATTTTCATTTTACACTCATAGTAAAACGCAATAGATGAATTTACCTTACAAATCATATCAAAGAGCTTGAATACCTGCTAAGGAACCAACTGGTTCTTGATAAGAAAGGGAAATTATTTAAACTATTTTGCTTAATATATATTATCTATATTATATTGTTACTAGCGACTCACCCATTCTCCGCTAAGATTCGGCCCTAGTTACGTTTAAAAGTTTAGTATAGATTTCTCAGAGATGAGATTTTTTCCCGCAGTAAGAAGTATCCTATATGTTGACCCGAATAACCAGCTACACCAAAATCTGTCCAGTGATTTTCTAGTGATGCGTTCCCAGGTAAACAGTTAGACAGACAAAAAATCTAAAAAATATAGATTTGGCCTCTGTATCGATAATAATAACTATTTAAATAATATTTTCCAAAAAAAAAATATTTAATGTACAGATTCGACTCATTTTTCGATTTTTATTTAAAATGTCAAATATTCGCGTAAATCTAAGAAAGTGTTAAGAAAGTATTAGATTTGACTCAGAATTTTATTACATGTATAGATAATAACTCGTAGATATTTTGTTTAGTGGAGTCGGAAAATTCTAATTATTTAATAATGTAAAGTTAAACAAATGCCCCCATAGTTTATATAAGAAACCCGATGCTCGTCGTTAACGGCAACATAAAACTAATAGCGGCCACATACGGAGCTGTCGCTGAGCTGTGAGCACCACACATATCCGGGGCAGGACACAAAAGTAACAAGGGCACAAATCACGCTGTACATATTGTAACATTAGACAGTATAATCGTAACGTGTTAAAGTTACTTCGATTGTTTTACTCTAGTATTATAGAGTTAATTATTGAAGAGATATAGGCGCTTGGGAAACCGAGTTAAGTGGGTTCAAATCCCGGATCTCGCACCTCTGATATTTTCATGTGCGAATCATTTCTAACAAAATTACTACTTGTCTGACGGTGAAAGAAAACTTTGTGAGGAAACTTATATGTCCGAGAGGACTAAGAATATTTTCGAAAGACATGTAATGTCCACCAACCCACACTTGGCTAGCGTGGTGGAATATGGCCAGATTACCCTGACATTGAACATTGCCCAGCAGTGGGACGTTAAAAAGGGATGAATACATCACATTGAAGAGATGGACATTTAAAAAAATTGCAATAATATGGTACCTAATAATCATACTTAAATCAACCATGTTTTTAAAAAAAAACGTTCTTGAATTGTTCATATATTTAAAAATATGCATGGTTTTGATTATGTAAATTGTATTCTAAGTATTCTGTATTAGGAGTCGAATGCTTGTATATGAGTGTTACAAGTAAACTGAAAGTGAACGGTCATAGTTCAAGAACGCAAAACCACAGGCTACGAGCGTCGAGCCTTGGAAGAAATTCTCACGGATGCCGAACATGCCGGATGATTTGCTGATAAAAAATAATACTGAGAAAATATTTATTTAGAAATAATATCTCAGATATTGATTTACAATACTGAAGGAACGGTAGATCAACCTCTCACAGCTGGACAAATATTTTTTGTCTCTTTTCGATCATCGTCAAAACTGTAAGGACTTACTAAATAAGAAATATCACGTAAAATTGGTTCCTAATCAGCGAACATATGTATATTAAGATACATGAACTTCAAAATATCCTTAAAAATATTATTATTTCACCCATTGATAAGGATTTGTTTTTCTTGAAATTCACTGTCAATTTACAAATGGCGTGATGATACAATGATACAGTACCTAACGATGATATCGTCTTCAACTTTGTCTCGTAAATTATAAAGAAAATATACACCTAAATTAGAAACTTTGTCAATATAAAAAGTCGGATAACAAAACCAACACAGAGCGATTGTTCTTTGCTCATATAAATAGACCTCATGGGAATTACATCATGAGAATTTTTGTCCAATAACCTTAAATGCTCCCTTTGACCCTACCCGGGACTCGAACTTACTATCTCATGATCTGCATTACACAAGCTAGCTATTAAATCAATGAAGCAGTCATTAATAATATTAAGAAATATAGAGATACAAATACAATAGTACTAAAACAAAAACAAACGCACTACTCCGACCGCACAAACTCAGCAGAGCTGTAACAACATTTTGACATGCGCTCTTATCATTCATCTGAACCACTTTGATGGCCATTCGCTATATTTATTTTAATAGTCTAAGACACGATATTTTTTAATGACAGTCACATTTTACATTAAATTTATTTCATTTTAGCATTTTAAAGTATGAAACCTTAAATTGAGGCTATGTGGTTGGATTTTTTTTATTTATTATATTTGAATGATTACAAACTAAGCTTAAAACTCTTACATTACAAACATTAAAAATATATGCGGTACAATTAATACTATAATACTGGAAATATTTGCTTGATTAAATTAGCGCTCGGCCCCTAGACTATAATATTAATTCACGCTTGTCCACAGCTGCTGGTCATTACTAGATATAAAAATCATTTATTTTCTTACGTTGTTACATCGATTTGAAAATCCACGAGGGCATTTTAATTTTCTTTACTTTTTAGGATTCCGTGGCCAAAAATCAAAAACGGATTAGGATCCGTATGTTTTACTGGGAGATAATTGAAACTGTATTGCAGCGTATGTGAAGTTATCATGTGAACTGCTAGACAATATCTGAGGGTAGAAAAAAATTATTAAATCCACACACGCAAGTTGTGGTATTTCTTAACCAATAGATGCTGAGTTACCTATCTGTTTTAAAGTAGTCAAAATTGTAATTTTTATTTAACACTTTAGGTTGCTTAATATAACAAAACCTTACTAAGTGTATACCAAAATCTCTTAACTACAAGAAAAACAGAAATCTAAATTCAACTAGCGACTCCCCCTCGCTTCGCTCGGGTTCGTCCCTAAGTACATACGTTTTAACGGTAAGTACAATGTACATACAGAGGTATAGAAAAGTAGGCAAGTTATTTTATATTTTTTCTCTTTATTAAAACTTTCCGTGTACCTTAAGGAACATACGAAAAAAAAATTAGCTGAATTGGTCGAGCCGTTCTCGAGTTTTGCGCGTAGTAACATTTATTTTTATTTATATAGAAGATAATATTTAAATTACAAATGTATAAATAAATATTTCTTCCCACGCTTAATTTCAGGCTACATGATAGGACAAGAAACGAGGAGCATGGTTGCGAGCGCGCGTCCGGCGCAGACCCGCCGCTCAGCGCCCAGATCAAATAAATATTGAAGCAAACCAAAACTCATTTAAACACTTGAAAATATTACGTTATACATTTTCGGTAACATTTCTCGACTGCCGTAATTAATCGTGACTTAACCGAAGTTATATTTACAACAGATCAAAAATAAACTCTAATACTTTAGCCATAAAGTAAAAAATTGGTTGATTTAGTACACTTGTGAATTTTGCACTCTATATGTGAATGATAAAGTCGAAAATGGATTGTGCTGTAAATAATTTAGTATATAAGAAAAATGCCAGCCGTCAAAACAATGTAGCAAGAGTTGCCGTGTTCGTCCGAAATCGACCCCCGCTGAGCGTGTTAGGGAGGTTTCACACTGTTGCACTGTTGCGATTGTGGACCAGTCGGTACGTGTGGATAGACATTATGCTATTACATACTTCAAAAATATAATTCAGTGTACACAGTGTTGGGAGTCAAGACAAGCACAGAAAACACTGGATATACACTCTGAACGCGACCAATATTTACACTATCAATATAAATTTAAAAAATATACCAAAATAGCGGAATTCTAGCTCTTAATCGAGGCTTTATTTCTATTTTTATGTAATTAAATTAAATAAAGAAAGCTCCGCGAATACATCGATATTAGTTTATTTATTTTTAAATAAATTTTATTTTAAATTTAGTATCAAAATAGCGAAAATAAAAAGAATATCATTTGCAAAATGTTTACGGAGCATGACAGTGCCTATAAAACTTTGTGTATTAAACACTAGCAACTATGTATATAACAAAAGTTCATAGCATTACTCGTAGTTTGGACGAATTTTGCTTAGTTTTAATATATTCTGCATATTATATATTTTATTTATTAAATATATAATTTTAACAAATGTAAAAAGTCTTTAACAAGTTTTGTAGCTACGCGTATGAATGTATTGTCTGAGCAGTGAGCAGTGTATATGCCACATTAATACTTTGCAACATTTGACGTTGATAGAGATCTCACTGACTAATGAAGAATTAAAAATCAACGAGATAAAATACAGCATAGGGCCCTATAATTTACACATATTAATATCAAGTGTGCCAGTTTGTAATTTTGTAATAGATAAATGATACTGGACAAACAGAACTTTCTTTGTCTAATGAATTAAAAAATCCAAGAGATTTTATTAGGTTTTACGAGATGATGCAATCCTTACTTCTGAGTCATCTTTATGTTTGCCATGTCAGGTTGGATAAAATCTGACGTGAAAAATGTTAATTACTTTTACTTTTTCTATATATAATGACAGTAAGTTTCTTATCTATATATGTATATAAAAATCGGTTGTATGTATGTATGTATGTATTCAGCCCTTTTTTTTAACGTCCCACTACTGGGCACGGGCCTCCCTTCAATACGAGGGGGATTAGGCCATAGTCCACCGCGCTGGCCAAGTACAGGTTGGCGGACTTCACATGTCTTTCGAAAACTTGCTAGGTTCTCTCAAACACGCAGGTTTCCTCACGATGTTTTCCTTCACCGTAAGGCAAGTGGTAATAATGTTAGAGATGATTCGCACATGAAAATATCAGAGGTGCGAGACCCGGGATTTGAACCCGCTTCACTCGGTTTCCCAAGCGAGCGCGTTACCATTGGGCTACTACTGCCTACTCGAAAAATCGATTATTGTTCGTTAATCTCGCTAAAACTCAAAAACGACTGGACCGATTTGAATAATTCTTTTTTTACTTTATTGGGGATGTTTCAGGGTAGTATAATTATAAAAAATAAGGAAAACTTATAAAAAACAGCTGGAAAACCGAAAAGTTCAGCAATATTTGTTTTATACCTATGTATGTATAATATATTATTAATTATAATCTATCTATTCTATTAAGGGATGAACCCGAGTAAAAGGAGAGTGAGTCGCTAGTTTTAAAATGAAATCATAAATAATATTAATTGTTAATGAAATATTCACAATTCTTACAGGCTTATAACTTAAGTACAGCAAATATAATTGTAATAGGGCCATAAGTATTTATTGTATACTAATCGCCTAATTTCCACACAAAATAAAATAGACTATGTTCTAAATAATTACAAGTAAACAATTTAAGCTACGAATATTGCAGGAAACGTAAGTCTCTGTAGTAGAAACCCAATCAAGTGCAATTACTAACCCACGAAACGACAATACGATTGACGTGAAGCGTGTCAAAGACAGGTGCGCATGCGCAGGCGACGCGACTCTGCCTTGCATTTAAATTTAAACTAAAACTTGAACTAGTTTTAACGTTGAATTGTTTAACTAAAGGAGTGTGATATAATTTAAAAAAATACACACATAATATATTCATGATATTTGTTCTTAATAAAGTCCTTAATAAATCCAGAACACTTCCAACGATGTTTGTCGACGAAACATTCTACAAGGAGATTTCAATCCCGTGGATTGACAGTAAAGTATAAAACTTTTTGTCCCGGTAAGTTTCATATAATTTATTGATTGCCGTTAAATGTGAGAATATTGGAAAAAAATTCAAAATTGAAAATTCTTATGTAGCTCACGACATGCGAAAACCTTCTCTTATCTCGACACGATTTACTGAAAAGCAGATATTTTTTTATAAATTTTTACTAAAAGAAATATATTAAACATTATTGCTCTGATATATGCCATAGACGAATATTAGAAGAGCCGTAAGAGAATATTATCATGAATGTGCAGAAGTCATAAGCTCCACTAGAAACACAACGTATAGCTTCGAATACAGTACACAGTACACACGTAACGTATACAGTGACGTGAGAAATTAACTTGAAAGAGCATTTCCGTTACAACTAGTTGGATAAATTGGATAACTGTGAAGGTTTATATTGTACATACATATGTATATTAAAAAGCTAGGATCTACCCGCGGCTCCGTTCACGTGTGTACTTCTGTGTTATCTCTACTAATTAGTTTAAACAAGTAAGCAAATCCCAGTAGTCCAGAATTACACATTTTTTTTTGTTGAAAACTGAGTTTCAGTTAAGAAAAACCTCTCAGAAATAGAAGGATGTACAAATTATTTGCGGAAATTTCGCGTAATACACGAAAATTATAGAGAGGAGTACTTCTTTTTAAAGTTAGTTATATAATCGGAGCTCCGCTTTCGCACTCTCGTAAGAGTTCTGGCATAATAATGTCAAGTGTAATGGCAAGTAGCTAAAAACTCACACACCTTTCACACAGTCTCATATTAGTGCAACCGTCAAAACAAACGATCCGGATCATTTCAAAATAATTCTTCCAATTTTATAAAACCTGAACGTTTTATTGGTCACATAAACAGTAAACTAGTGAACGCTACATTCCCAAACGGTCGCTCATTTCCGATGATATAATTTGATACATGCTGAGCATTAACTCTTGTACGCGACTTTTTTTTTTTAAATAAATAATAAATATATTGGGACATTAACACACAGCACCATCTTATTCCATGGTAAGCTACGAGGCTTGTGTTATGGGTACCAAATAGTTGTTACACCACACATATATAACTTTAAAGACATACATATTATAAATATAAACACCCATGACTGGAGTACAAATATTCGTGCTCATCACACAAGTGATAACTCCCAACGAGACTCGAACGCGCAACCACTGGTACAGCAAGTCACTACAAACTGAGCCAAACGTGTCGTCAAATTTCATCAGAAATGACCACTTATTTTTATGTTTTTATATTCTTACCAGCAACTCGCCCTCGCTTCGCTTGGGTTTATCCCTAGGTTCGTTTATACCGTTAGCATGGAATAGGTAAACTATATATACATAGGTATAGAAAAGTAGGTAAGTACTTTAAAAAATTTAAAAAAAACATATATCCCTTATTTGACAAAATGATTGATTCCCCATACAAATTTCTACCCGCTTTTTCACCCCGTTAAGAGATGATTTCCGAGATAATAGATATCTTATGTCCTTCCCAGCATCTCAAACTATCTCCATACCAAATTTCATATAAGTCTGCTCCGGATGAAGCGTGAAAAGGTAACAGTCAGACAGACAGAGTTATTTTCGCATTTATATAGTTTTAGTAGGTACGGATTGGTAAAATGGAGATCGATCGTTCTGAAATATCAAAACGTAGCTAGAGGCAAGAACTTAACTTTTTAGAAAAGTTTTAGCATCAAAAGTGATTAGATAACAAGTATTACGACATAAATTAATCAAATAAACCACTTCATTTATAATATTAAATTAATGTTTTGTAAAACAAAACTATACTTACTTTTATAGTTTTGTTGGTTTTGACACTTATCATTCTTTTTTGGGATAAATAAATGATTGATTGATTGAATAAACCTCGCAAAAAAGGCGGAGGTTGATCAGAAATAAAAGTATTTAATTACTTAATACGTTTCGAAGCGAACGCAAACTTTTAATTCACAGGTCATTATCATTTAACTATTTAGTTTGAATAACTCGATAAATCCCCGCGCGTAATGCCACCGACAAAAACTAGTTCAAAATGATAAGTTCGAACTCGACACGAAGTATGTAATATAGCATTTGCAATCTGGTTTCCAGTCATTTATTGGATATTAGCAATTCATTTACAAGGTATTTTTTGCGTTATCTCGAGCTCGTAATAATCGATATAACGAACGCCGCACAGCTTCCACTGCGACTGATTTATTGCGCTATCCGTTGGAAATTTTGTATTCTAACGTCTTTCGAGTGAGACTTTCGATTCTCAGTCATATTACTCGTACTAAAGTACTCTATACAATATGATATTATGCTTCTCAACGTATAAATCTTTTTAGGAAATTATTAGTGACACGTATGTGTTCGAAATTCATGTATGTAGATGGCATACAAATACTTACCCCTATAAAAAGATCTTACTCAAGTAGGTACAACAAGGCTACCTGCAATCTTATTAACAAGAAAAGTAAATTTTACTATTATTAATTACTATACTACTGTGTGTATGGGCGGCATTTTCATTTTTATTGCTGTATCCTATATTGGTATGTTACGCGAGTGTGCGACAAGCTATACCTACGTATATTTGCAATCAGCAAGGACGAATATTTAATATATCCACTTATGTGGGGAAATAAATATAGATATAAATTAAAGCTGTTTTATTTGTGAGAAAAAATAAGTTTTACTCTTATATAGAAATCTAAATCAGTATCAAGTACTAGTAGACGATGTATAAAAATCCGCTATTGATCCATCCCCTAGTAACGTCAGACAAACTAATGTCCCACACGAATTGATGAAAAATAAACAGTATTCTATGTCACTCTCCGGGCCATAAATAATCTTTATGTAAATATAGCCGATCAGTTTCTCTGTTGCTGCATAAAAGTAGGATAAAACAACAAATTCACTTTTGCTTTAGTAATATTTATTAATCAGTAAAAATTACATACTCGTATATCATACACTAGCCGTTTGCCCGTAGCTCTGTCTGAGGTATTTATTTATATATCGTATGGATCTCGTACTACCCTTCCCTTAGTTCATCTTTTTAGAAGTTGAATTTTCAGAAACTCTTCCTTGGTCCTCGCCTACATTTATATAAGGAAGCCTTGTACAAAATTATATATATATATATATATATATATATATATATATATATGATGAATATAAGTATTTGCATATAGAAGTAAACTTATGACCTCTATATTAGGACAGTGGTACAACGTCTTTATACTGTTGTTTAGACTGTATCATTCCATATCTGGCTTGCTGCGGCAAGACGTGAGATACATTGTAGTGATCCGCAATATAATACTTAAAATAAATCTGTTTTGTGTAATATATGAAGATTGGTAGGAATCCGCACGTATTGCACCCCCTCGCCCGCACATGCGGAACTGCTTTGTTAGCAGCATCTTGCCCTTTACGGTCACAATAGAAGATGCATATCTTCACGTATAAGATTCACATATAAAAGGACAAATTGCTGGTAGACATTTCAGCATACAGTCTGAATGACAGGCATTAGGAAGGTGAAATTTTGTACAAGGCTTCCTTATATAAATGTAGGCGAGGACCAAGGAAGAGTTTCTGAAAATTCAACTTCTAAAAAGATGAACTAAGGGAAGGGTAGTACGAGATCCATACGATATATAAATAAATACCTCAGACAGAGCTACGGGCAAACGGCTAGTGTATGATATACGAGTATGTAATTTTTACTGATTAATAAATATTACTAAAGCAAAAGTGAATTTGTTGTTTTATCCTACTTTTATGCAGCAACAGAGAAACTGATCGGCTATATTTACATAAAGATTATTTATGGCCCGGAGAGTGACATAGAATACTGTTTATTTTTCATCAATTCGTGTGGGACATTAGTTTGTCTGACGTTACTAGGGGATGGATCAATAGCGGATTTTTATACATCGTCTACTAGTACTTGATACTGATTTAGATTTCTATATAAGAGTAAAACTTATTTTTTCTCACAAATAAAACAGCTTTAATTTATATCTATATTTATTTCCCCACATAAGTGGATATATTAAATATTCGTCCTTGCTGATATGATGATTGCTATATATATATATATATATATATATATATATATATATATATATATATATATATATATATATTAGATAAGACATTTATGAAGTTAGTTACGAGTACAACAGCATCTCAACAATCAGTTTTAAAATATTCATTTTATTCAATATCCACAATCATAAAATTATGGAATGAAATCTATACAAAGAAATAAAATTGAAGTGTCTGTTTTTAATATCGAAATAACAGCTTTTTACTAAGTGCATATAATAGTCTATACGGTTTTTGTCTGTCTGTCTGTTGGTTCCGGCTAAACTCCGAAACGGCTGGGCTGATTTTGAGGAGATTTATTAAATCTTTCATTTTAGAACATGATTTAAGGTTCCTCTTATTCATAAGGACGTACCTAAGCGAAACGAGGGTAAATCACTAGTATGTAATGTGAAAAAAAAATTGTAGTCTTAATAAGAAATAATGTCTATACTTTTAAAATCTATTTCTATCTAAAGTTACGATTGAATTCGCATCACACACTATGGAGAGATACATAATTCGTGTTTCACGGAAGCCAGCTCCACGCAGATGTAGTTGGAAGTTCGCTGGCCAACTAGTGCCGGCTAATGAATGTAAAGTATCGCGACGTGACACGGACAGTTCCACTTGCTATCGGGCTGCGCCCTCACTCCTTAGTGCGAGGGCAGGGGCCGCGTCTGAACACCATTATATATTACAAACTCTTAATTAAACACTTAAAACTTACTACCGACTTGAGTTTACTGTAACATAATTTAATATTATATACATATTATATTTTTAAAATAGTATTTTTTTTTGGACAATAATACACAGCACCATCTAGTTCCATGGTAAGCACCGAGGCTTGTGTTATGGATACCAGATAGTTGATATAATACGCATATATAACTACTACATATATATACATATTATAAATATAAACACCCATGACTAGAGTATACACATTCGTGCTTATCACACAAATGAACGCCCCTAGCGGGACTCGAACCCGCGACCGCTGGCACAGGAAGTAGGGTCACTACAAACTGAGCCAAACGTGTCGTCATAATAAATATACCTAATCACAACAATTACAATTAAATAAATAATAGATTTAATATTCTACTATACAATTAATTAAAATCATAAAAGTTATTTAAAATTAAAATTAAAAAATATTGGTAGATACTTTGGTGCCATTTTTGTATTTTTGAAAATCATTGTATAATTTTGTAGGTAGGTGCTATCTGTAACAACTATATAGCGATCTCTAAGACTTAGATGTACTAAGTTTTTCTAGTGACCATGATTGCTGTAAACCATTCAAAACATCGGAAACCAAAAATCTAAATAAATCCACCAAAAAACCGAACGGATAGTTTTATTTAAAATTTAATATTCCTTAAAAAAATTACAACAGTAGGTCGTTCCATGTTCATATAATAACAATCGTAACAACCCGATAAGAATCCGGATGAATGGTATCTGGATGCTGAAGATCATAGTGCTAGACTACGTTACAACTATGATCGCAAGTCCATCTTGATTAGCATATTCTAGTATTTTTACCCGACTGCAAGGAATAGGTTATGTTTTTCGCGCCTATCTTTGTATGTTTGTAATATTCTTTATTCCCTCATATCTTCCAAACCACTTGATGGATTTCCTTAATTAAGGTATCGTTAGATTCGTCTCATTAATCCATGTGCTCTTAGATAGGTGACATAAAAAAAATATATATGGGGGCTGCTAGACTTCATCGTCGGGTCGTCGGCTTCACAGTCGGGTTTTTTATTTTTATAATATATTTTATTATTAAAGATAATTTATCACTTAATCTTAATAAGCTACTTACCGATAGATTGCTTTTATTTCGGAAATGTTAGAGCCTATTAAGTATACGTTAGAAAAAGAAAGTAAATTACTTCAAAGTTTTATTGCAAAATAATCATTTCTTTTACTATGTATTATATAATAATAAAATAGTAACATTGCGAAATTTGTAGGTAAAATATTTTTTTTAAATAATAACTGTTACATATAGTGTACATAATAAAGATCTTATAATAATTATTGTAGAAATTTTTGTTTATTTGTCTGTATGTGGGTTTGTATCTATACTCGTGTCTGTTTTTTTTAACGTAATTTAAATTTTCATAAAATTGTGTAGCGATCATTTATTACTCGAGTCAATAGGGCTGAATAAAATATGAAATACTACATAGTACATATACAAGATTGTATAGCTTTAATATAATTTAATTTTTAAAATATAGCTATATTTCTATAGAACAAACCAAATATCTCTAGAGCACTGTAAAAAATAAAACATCAATACAAATATTGTAAATCATTATATAGGAGTAAGTATCGTAACGCAGTATTTCCATCATAAAGCTTAACTTAAAACGATGGAGTTCGGGCAAAAGCCAACATAAATCAACGCAAGCTCGAGAACACCAGCGATACATCAAAACTGTAAAATATTACTTGCCATACAAACGCAAGCGCCCCGCTCTACGCGCCGCCACACCACCTTGCAGCCTTCTTCACATAGCTTTTTTTTTTTTGTAAATAAATGTTTCATATTGCAAAACTATATTGGCTCGCACTTTTGTTCTGACTCGCCGTCAAATCTGTAAAATCAACTATAAGGTAAGGTTATATAAAGTTCCATTTTCTCTAAGGCCTAAATTATAGGTTGTTTTACAAAATCCTGTTGTGTTAGTTAAAATATACTATACTAAGGGCTCACCCTCGCTTCGCTCGCTTTCGCTCGGGATCGCCTCTAGAAAAACAAAAACAAATCTATATACTATACTAGTATTGTACTATGAAAGTCGCCGACAGCCTGCATCGTAGAGACACAGCCTTAGACTCGAGTGTTATTTAGAGCTATTTCCACAAATGGCCACACAAAGCTACACGTCAGCTAGCGCGAAGACGTCTATTACACGGACGAGGCGCGCGTGGTGGTTCGCGCCGACTGAGGAGTAAGTGACGACCCACAACCGTGCCTTCAAACAGATATAAAACAAAAGATACACTCTATTGGTATTTTAAAAGATGGGTCGTCAGTGATAAATACAAAATGTTTATATTTTATTAAACATAAATTTGCAGTTTTTCTCGCAAATGTGGTAATTTGGCATATTATTAGAAACACCTTAATAATATTGATCAATGATATTATAACCATGTCACATGAATACCCATGTTGGTCACATAACATCCGCGCTGTTATCAGTCCTAACTACCCAGTAACTCACTGTGTGAAATACTTAAAAATGAATATTAATAATGTATTTTTTTCTTAAAATATATACTGAAATATTGAAACCACACTATAAAACTCTATATAATTTAATGACTTACTAGAGTACAACAACTTCATAAGCTACCAATACAATATATAGAGTTGTAGTAAAAAGCTAAGTGCACATGAGCTTGTTATTAAAGAACGGTAAGCTTCGCGAGCAGAACCACAAAGTGGTGGGTCATTACAGACGGTGGCTTCTTTGAGTCGTCGGCATGAGGAAGCTTGCTCACCTGCCATATTGTAGACTTTGACAATAGGCATGAACATGGACTACTTACAATGGATTCTAATATCTCAAATCAAATGTTATATGTGTTTTTACAGCAGGTTACTATAAAAAATTACAGAATTATTCTTACCATAGGCGGGAAAAAAAACATATATACGGTCGAATTGAGAACCTCCTCCTTTTTGGAAGTCGGTTGATAAAAGTGTTGCTATAAAATGGAAATTAGTAACTCTTTTCCTGAAATTACTGGATTAAAAAATTAAATATTATTTTATAAAGGTAGAATAATACTGACTTTTAAAGTGCTTCGAATAATCGCTGGGTGACCACATATAGTACGTAAAGAGTGCTTTATCAAATCATGAACACGATAAATAAGGATTATAATTACAATGGAAGGAAGAGCCCAGGTTTGGCCCCCAGGGCGGGTAACCGCAGTGGCCACAAAATAGCCGCTATTAACGTATGCGCGGAATGTTACAAGACACACCTATAGCGTAACCTAAATACTATAACAAAACTAGCATATCCTGCGACTTCGCCCGCGTTCAAACGACAACAAACCTTTCTGTTGATTCAATCACTACCAAACTTCACAGGATCATCCGCTGTGCTGTCATCATCTGTCTATATGGAACATACGTACATACACACATCGATTTTTATATATACATTATACGTAGATAAAGATATGATAATTGTGCTGAGCAATGGCTCTACATTTCTACATTTTCAACCAAGGCTAGTTTAATAGAAAATTATCATCAAAAATATCACCTGGCTAGTAAGTAGTGGTCTACTGCAACGTCACTTCCTGTGTTAAGAGCTCTGCTGTGTACTAACTTGGACTGCAGCTCTGCAGCCTGCAGGCGTGCAGACTGCGGTAGATATCAGTTATGTATGCTTTATTGCAAGACTTGGCATTTTAAATTCTAGACGTTAATGTAATGCCTAAAATACTCCAATGTATTGCATCGGCAAGCGCTAAGTTTGATTTATTTAATTAAATATTATAAGATTATTTCTCTTTTATATTTCCGGAACATTTATACATTCATATTAACATATAAAAGTTTAATGTGTTGCTGAAATAAGAGATTTATTAAAGACACATTAAAAGATAATATGTCTAAATTATCTTTTTGTTTATTTGTCGTTAATATTATGAGAGTAATGAGAGGAGTACCTGTACTTTATTTACATACAAGTTATACTTTTTTGACATTTAACTTCACAGCTTATTTTCTGTTGTTTAAGTCCACTTTATTGTTCTCTGCTTTAAGCTCTATTGAATATGAGATCATATTTTGTAACTTTAAAATGTTTGATAGATATAGAACAAAAACAAGGATTTGAGGTGATATAGTGCTGTAGAGTATTGCAAAGTGCACAGTATCATGTCGGTGCATAAGCGGAGGTTTAGCGTGTGTACGGCGGGTGATGTTTTATGGTTATGATGTAGCTGGTGTTCGCGAGCTAGACATATATTTTTGTACTTGGAAATTGCAATGTATGGTTAAATATAATATGAACTATACTTTTTAGTATTTTCTCTATGTATATGTATGTAAGTTAATCTTTCATAAATTCAACTTTGCAAGAAACCTGAGCCAAAACAACAGTAAAACTAATTATTATTTATATCAATCTATTATTATCTGTCTGTTTATTTTTACCCGGTTATCTACGTAAAGATTGAACCTATTTAATAACATTTATTTATTTATTTGGATTACCAACAGAAATTACAATAATTATAGTAATAAAAATTTACATAATAAATTATAAGTATAATTGTATTTCTTTTTATAGGTAATCACGGCATGCAATATAATTTTATAAATTGAGGGATAAAAAGATTTAAAAATTGAACTTAATTATATAATATTAGAAAATTGATATTAATAATTTAAAAGAAATAGAATTATTTAACATTATTATAAACATTTTCATTTTTATACATTAGATTTTTAAACACATTATAGAGAACAATATGATTTAAACGTTATAATTAAGTTATGATTTATATTTTATAAAATCAAAATTAGAATGAAACACTAGCAAATTATATAAAAGAAAATTTAAAATTGGCATGCAATCTTATTAGTACAAAATTAAAGAAAAAAATATAAATACATTAACACATTATTATTATTATTGAATTTGCTCGAGATAGCAATTAATTTTGTTTTTAAAGGAGTTAAATTTGTCATGCAAAATGTCTACCCCCCTATTTTCCGAAATGATGCCATTATAGATTCTAGCTATTCTGTTAAGCGGCACATTTTTTCCTAAGTTCGTTCTGTGTTTATTCATTCGAAAGAGGGGAATTTGCTTTCTAGAAGTTCTAACCGGTATATTAAAATTTATCTTCGACAGTAGAATCGGGCAGTCGATTCATATTCACAACTGTAATTTCAAAATTTTGAAATGGTTCCTGCGAGTTAAAATAAACATTAGAAGAACAAATTAGTTAATTTTACTGTAATTTTCATTAGCGATTTGCTCAATAGTGACATAGACTTTATTTTTATCGAAGAATAGTGAGGTCTCTAGGGAATAAGGAGATTTAATGAGTTTAAATTATATTCATAAATGTAGTAAAATACGATATTTATATAGTTTTCTTCCGGCTTATGGCTCGGGCTCACCTGTGCGGTCATCTGTATAATTAAAATTAAATAATTAAGTGTTTCTGTCAGCTAATAAAAAATTACCATTAAAGTGAGTCTGAGTCATACAAATCGAAAGAACTTTAAAAGTAGGAGTATTTTAGCACCTATATAAATATATACTTGTTTCGCCAAGATTTCCACTCCAAGAGGTGAATAAGTCCTTCATGGTGCTGAATATACGTGTGTATTATTTTTGTACTTACTTTTCGTCAATCTCCTTGCCGTACATTCGTTTATGTCGGATATGTAACCGGTTAGAGTTTCTATAAAATATTTTCTAACAAATATTGAAAAAGCAATACTCGTCGTGTAAAATGCAATGATTGCGAAACTTAGAATTTCGTTAGACTTTTACAAGCACTTCAAAATAGGTAAGTGATATGGGATTATTAAAAACGTTTGTTTATAATAAATAATTTTATTTATATATTATATAGAATCAAATTTATTTATTAAGTTTACTGAAAAATAATTTATTTCATTTAATTTAAAAAAAATCGTTGAATATTTTCTTAATACGAGTACTATATTATTAATCTATTGGACAACCAAGCAAATCCTTTATTTGAGCTAAAAACTCTTTAAGGTCGAAACCTATTTCCTTAAGGGCTTCTACTAGATCTAGAAACCAGTCATTGATCCAAAGAGTTTCGTAAATTTCATCCCATTCTGCACTCTTAAAGCTTTCCATTGCGTTTTTGAACAAAACATCTTGAGCGATCTTCTGCTTATATAGAGCTACTAACTTGTCTTTAGGAAACATCTCGATGACCTCTTGTACCAAAGTGTTGAAATCAAGACCGCTGGCTGCGTCACATATACGGGTATGCGTACTCCTTCTACGCAAGAAATCTACAAAATGAAATGTTTATAAGTAAAAATTGTAGTAATAATATTTTAAATGTAGCTTAGTTGCAGAAAAAATATTTTAAGCTATGATTTTTTGTTTTGTCAAGGAATATTACCTTTAGCTCTAGCTATCTGTGTAGAATTAATGAAGTTGAAGATGTCAATGTCGTGCTCCTCCAAGTAGTAAGTTACCTGACAAAATTAAGCAATATTAAACATTTATGAAATGAATATTGAGATAAATGGTATACTACATTTTGAGCAAATATTTGTGAAAAAACACGCTTCAAGCGAAAACGTAGTAAGTATCCCATGAAATCTATATACCCACTATATATCCCACAACGAAAAAATAGATACGGTTGCAATTCACGACTCTTACGAAGCTTTAAATTATACAATTTTATATTTCAGCATTGTGATATAGATATTTTTTCTGATAGCCTAAATTTATTTAAAAAGAAACTGTATTTAAATATTTAGATTCATTTTTTTTTTTGCTTGTTGTATAACTTAAATGGCTCCTTATATACTCGTAACATAAAATTTAAATAAAATAAGTACTTCTATAAAAAGCTGTGCATACTTTTAAGTTAAATTTATATAAAAATAGCGAAATATTATTATGTTAAATTAATGCTTTATGTAAATTTAGTTAGTAAGCCTTTATAATAAATAAATAAATAAATAAATCAATGTGCAGCGCCTGCAGACACTTACACGGTGTCACTTGGCCTTAGTTTCAGTATACGAAATACATATGAATATAAAATATAATAAAGTTCTAACTAAGCCGAATCTGCACATTGAATATTTTTTCGAAAATCTTATCGAATTAGACACTAGTACCGATACTTTTAGAATTTTTGTCTGTCTGTCTGTCTGTCTATCTGTTACCGCATCACGAAAAAACCACTGGTCAGATTTTGATGAAATTTGGTATGATAGCTGGTTATCTGAGTCAACATATGGGATACTTTTTACTGCGGGAAAATATCTCATCTCTGAGAAATCTTTACTAACCTTAAAACGTAGGGACGGTATTACTTTAGGGTATTAAAGGCAATGGTAGCCCAGTGGTAACGCGCTCGCTTGGGGAACCGAATGATGCGGGTTCAAATTCCGGGTCTCGCCCCTCTGATATTTTCATGTGCGAATCATTTCTCACATGACTACCACTTGCCTTACGATGAAGGAAAACATGTTTGAGAGAACCTAGCAAGTTTTCGAAAGACATATGAAGTCCGCCAACCCGCACTTGGCCAGTGTATTGGACTACAGCCTGATTCCCCTCGTACTGAAGGGAGGCCCGTGCCCAACAGTGGGACGTTAAAAAGGGCTGAATACAATATAATTAACGTAGAATATTCTGATAAACAGTATTTTTAATATTTAACTTACAGCTTGGAATTCAGGCAAATCAAACAATTTGTTATATAGGTCTGTGAATTTTGAAGATTCCATAAAATCCGCGGACATTTGGTCTTCACATTGGTAGTACTGTTGTGCTAGCTCAAGAATTCGGTCGCCTGATTCCTCCCATATAACATTGAAGAAGTCCTCATAGTGTTTGTAGAATAGCCTTGGTGATGGATAGGAGAGCCCGAGAGCCACTAAGGCAAGGAACGTGATAACAACCTTCATCTTTAGCACTATTTGTCTCACGAGACTGGATAGATGCATTGTTTGGAATACCTCATATTATATACTGCTATCTATATCAGATAGGATTTGATAAGATATACATTATATTGACAAAATATTATCTTAACGTCTATTGGTTTCCATGAGTCAGTCTCTTAACAAATGACTCATGTGACATTTTAATCTTATAAAAACCAAATTTCTGCACGTATGTACGTATATATTTTTCTTTTACTTTCATAGTTTGACCTATTTATTTAGGATTTTTTAGTACGTTCATATAATAATAATTGCAGTATGAAGCATAAAATAAATATTTGTTTTTTTAATATTAATTGAATAATATCACCTTAAAAGTAGGGTCAATTCTATCGCTAGAGGTGGAATTGTTTTTGTAATTATAAGTAACCACCCTTGATGTTCATGTGGTGAATGCAGAGCAAAAATACTTACACTTGAATTGAAAAACTCCTCATTTTTGAAGTTGATTAAAAATTCTAAATTAGACATCATTTTAAATAAAACTATCTTTTCGGATTTTTTCGCGAATTTATTTTAATTTTTGGTTCCCGACGTTTCGAATACTTTACAGAAATCATGGTCACGGGAAAGACTAAGGTTTACGATGTCTTAAAAGCATTTTATAGCTGTTACAGACAGCTTACTCACAAATTAACAAAAATGAATTCAAAAAATTTAAAAATGGCATTAAAGTACCTTACAATATTTGTTAATTTAATTTTTTTTAATAATTTTAATAGGTTTCATAATTGAATATGGAATATTATTTATTTAATTTTGGCTGTTATTATTATAATTATTACAATTTTTTTAAAACTTTATTAATTAGTAAACTTATTTAGTGTTGCCATTATTAGGTATATTTATAAACATAAAGAAAATAAAATATTAATTATTCAAAGCAACATTATTGTGTAATTTAAAAAAGTTAAAATTGAAATTAATTAAGAATAATAATTTTAATTTAATTTGCAATTATTTAGAAAAGAATCAAAATTATAAGCAACACACTACATACATATATAATGAAGAATATTAATTTGAAAAACTGTCAAATATTCTCGTAAATCGAAGAAAGTATTAGACATCATCATACGATTACTCAATCATTTGGTCTGACTTTGACAAAGTAGATGCAATCCAATTCTAGTATCTAACACATTATCACTCACCATCGTGGTTATAAGTTTTAAGTAAACCAGAACCGATTCTGCATTCTCATTCTCTGCCGGTGGTAGTAACTAGTAACGGTTAAGCGAAGGGTTAAAATGAATTAACGTTAAAAATTCGATACAGATACTGCACAATTCAATGACGAATCGCGAATGACAGTACATTCCTGTGCAGACGCTCGCCAGATGCCGTCGCTAATGACACAAATAAAAGTGACCATATTTTTCCCAAGTTTCTTGTACTTTTTCACGGATTTCATGTTCATATAAAAAGCGATATTCTACAAATTTCTACTCAATTAATTACTTTATTAATATACATAATATTAGTGTTTATTATCTACTAGCGGCTCACCCTCGTTTCGCTCGGGTACGTCGCTAGGTACTTTAGCCATATAATTTTTTTTTCGTTAATTTCATTTTTTCTCTTTATTAAAACCTTCTGTGGACCTTAAGGAACATACAAAAAATAACTTAGCCGAATTGGTCCAGCCATTCTTGAGTTATGCGCTTACCAACATTCAGTTTTATTTATATAGATAGATTAACAACAATATAATAAATTACAATAATTTTTGAGTGTTTGAACGTTTGTTTGTTATTAGCCTAAGCGGCTTGATGAATTTTAGCAATGATTTTTACAGTAATATTTAAATGTGCAGTTTTTATGTAGAAAAAGAGGAGAGCATATCTAATAATCTCATAATAAAAAAATATTGGCAAGAAATGGAACGTATACACAAATAAATATATGTTATATATTTTTGTATAAGTTCTATATTTATCTGTTTGCACAAACACAAGTGAAGGTTTTCACATCGTCAAATACTTAAGTGTTATTCTTTCACATATTTCAATGCTAATTTATGGGCCTGAATGTAACATAGGTGCATGTAAAAAAAATATATAGGGCACTCTACTTTTATCTCAGTATATCATCAAGTGGTCCTGTAGTATGTACACACATTGTACAAATCTAAGTAGGTTTATTGAAAAAGTTAAGGAATGTCATCAGTTTCCATTAAACAGTCATTCTCATTCTTCATATAATAAATCTAGAGCAACACTTTATTAAGCATGAGTATAGTGCTGAAGCCATAGAGTATATCTTTTCATCTCCAGAGTAACACGGTTATTTTTAACTTAATACTTGAATAAGGTTTGTGTTGTTATAAAGTATATAGAGTATGAAACAAAGAAACGCGATCAAAAAGAAAGAAATCGCGGCGGGGGGCAGTTGGGAGGCCCGGGAGGGGGGCCGGGAGGAGCAGGCGGGGACGCGGAGGGGAGGGGTTTGACCAACGCACACAATAACCGCGTAATCGGTAATGAAACCAGCCATTCCATAGAAACACTTGCTTTCAAAACTCTCAGTAGGAACTAATGCTACTTTATTAACGTAAAGTTGTACCCGTGAAGTTACTTTCCTACATTTATCTAGAAAAATCATTCGCTTTCGACATATTTCAATTGTGCTATGAGTTTATTTACCACAAACTTTTAAGTTACGAAATTGATAAATTATGGATTTGATTCCATAAAAATTCAATAACACTTATTTCCGCTGAGTTTCTTTCGCCTGTTCTTCTCAGGTCTAAGGCTTCTTCATTCCGAACTGGTAGTAGACTCATGACGTTCAGTAAAAAATTGTAATAATTTAATAATGCTAAAAAAAATATTTTGAATTTGAATTTATCAAATTGTTTAGTAAAGTTCATAAATATTTTTGTTTACGTTCTTAAACCATTTATCTGATTATTATCTGTTTAGTATTTTTTATATATGGTATTATTGTCTTAAGTCATGTCTGAAATGACAGATGACAGTTGTCAATTGGATTCGGGATTGTTCGGTCGGTATGACGAGTGCTCCTCTCGTTTGAATTGTTTCGGTTACAAAGTAAAATAAGTATTTTCGGTCGGATTAATTATGGGCTTATATATTTATACATCACATACACACAAACACCCCTAGTGATCAGTGCCTACGCAGGATTAAGGATTCCGGGCCCGGCAACGCTTCCACGGCTAAGTCCACGTACAAGGTACACTTTATATTATAATTTATTAGCGTTAGTATATATATTTTACTCCGCGTAACGCGGATCACACATTTTGGTAGCAGAGCGTAGTTGTATTTTCGGTCTTTACGTGTATAATACACGATATCTTTAATTTGCGAGAAATCGGTAATTTATATCTACCCCTTATTGTGTTAACATTTTGTCACGCGTTGCGGAGACAGCTGATACGGCGTTGAACTGTGTTCGTTACCTTTATACGTACATTGTCAATATAATAATTATATAATAAACTTATGATGGTTATCGGATTATATCTTGGTGATTTTTGGATTTATGTATGTTACTAATCGTGGGTTCATTATTTCATTCAATGAAATTAGCATTAAAATTGCATTAATTGAAATATACATATTATAAACTTGGAATAAGAAGTAAAAGGTTGTTCGTGAAATATATAGGATAATTATTATCGAGTTGTTTCATACGGTTTAAGATGTCATTGTTGAAAGTTAAATTTATGATATAAAGTTAAGAAGTATTATATACTTTATATTATACTGTGTTTAAAGATTAGCATTAACGGTTTATAGTAATTATAATTGTAATAAAATATTATATATAGTTTAACGTTCGGAATATTTTAACATTTTGTTTGAAATATATTTTTATTTTTTTATTTTTGGTTTGGCTTGATTAATAATAGTTATTTATCATGTCTGTGCGGTTTAATTGGTCTCAATTTAGAGTGAAGTTGCAATGGTTGTTAGATAGTGCTGATCTTATAGATAGGCCTGAACTTTCTATGCGTTTATCGGTACGGCTTTTAACGGTGAATTCGGAATTTACGGCTTTTGAGACGTCTTACCAACGTATTCTTGAACTCGCGGATGAGACTATTACGGCGGACAGAGAAATAGTGGTTGCGGCCCGGGCGGACTATACTCGTGCTTTGGAAGCTTTTGATAAATTAATGACGATTAAATTGCAACAATCTCCTCCTACGTCGGCTTCTACTTCGGAAAATATTAAATCGGATCGGATGGAACTGGATGCTTTGTTATCACATTTACCAGGACTTCGGCTCCCATCCTTTGATGGTGATATGGATCAATGGGTTGGATTTAATAATCTTTTTGATAGCCTTGTAGATAAGCGGTCGGATTTATCTCCTGCGCAGAAATTAGCATATTTAATGTCATGTCTTTCCGGTGAACCTCGCGGATTGGTTCAACATATTAGAATTTCGGATGAAGGTTACAGTATTGCTCGGAATCTTTTGATGAAGCGTTATCAAAATACTAGACGGCTGGCAGATGTTCAGGTTGACCAGATTTTAAAATTACCTGTAATTTCTATTCGCCTTAATGGACTTCGGACTCAATTTTTAAATCCATTAATTATGGCGGTAAATCAATTAGAGCGGCTTGGTTTTCCTGTCGAGGAATGGTCATTTTTACTTTTACATATATGTTTGTCAAAATTGCCTACTACACTAAAATCTCGGTTTGAACAGAAATTCGGATGTGAAACAGATATTATACCAAAATATTCGGAATTGGTTGAGTTTTTGGAAACGGAATGTCGGCTTTTAGAATGTGCAAGTTCGGAATCTACGCATGGTTTGTATAATGAATATAATGCGAGGCAAACAAAGCCTTCACGTAAGGCTGGTCATTATGCTGCGGTTGAAGTTTCTCCTCCATGCGCTTGCTGTGGTGAAACAAAACATTATGTTCTGAATCATTGCTCTCAATTTAAAGCAATGACACCTTTCGCAAGAAAAGATTTAGTTAACCTTAAACGTCTTTGTTTCTTTTGCTTAGGTCCTCATTCTTATCGAGTGTGCAGCCGAATTCCTCATTGTCATTGTGGTAGTAATAAGCATCATCCAATGCTTTGTTTCAATCGGTCGGGAACCCAACAAAGGCGGGATATTAATCGGAACTCTACGGAACGGTCACCTCCTCGCATGGGCGGGGGTGGTTGCTATTATAATAGAACAGCTAGAAAATCTCCTCGGAACTCACCAACTCGTACGTTACCTTCTTCGCCGCACCAACGGGGAGAAGTGGAACGAGTTGTTAACTCTAACGGTCGAAACCATGGTCAACATTATGATGAACGGAACGCTACACGTGAGGCTGTTTATACTGACTCACGTGGTTACTCACCAGGTCGGCGCTAGGATACGGTCCCCACCTACCCTTTTGAGACGTGCCCTAAAGCTACTGTTTTATTACCTACAGCATTGGTTAAGGTTTATTTTAATTCGGATTCGGAAGGGGGCATTACAGTTAGGGCTTTATTGGACGCAGGTTCTCAAGGGTCATTGATCACCTCTAAGTTATTGGGTAGGTTGGGGTTATGTTTAGAAAAATGTACGGAACGGGTTAAAGGAGTAGGAAGTATTGAAAATATTAATATTATCGGAAGGTCCTCGGTTACATTTTCTCCATTAAATAATTCATTTCCTAGAGTAACTACAACGGTAGTATGTATGGATACAATTGTCGGTGATCAACCGTTAATTTGTTTGAATAAATCGGTAACGGATTTAACTATGGGTTTAAGTCTCGCAGACCCAGATTTTTATATTCCACAGCCAGTGGATCTTTTACTTGGTTCGGATGTTTTCGGTTCACTAGTCGGAGGTGATAAAATTATATTAAATTCTTCTGGTCTTACGGCGTATAGTACGGTTTTCGGATACATTATTTTAGGTCCAGTGGAATATATTGAATCGAGTTTAATTGATAGTTCGGAATATTTCGGTGTTTCTATTTCGGATACCTTACAAAGGTTTTGGGAGGTGGAAGAACCACCAACGGCATCGCGTTTGGGTTTACCTGATGAGGAGTGTGAACTCTTTTATATTAATAATACTTTTCGGTTAGAAAACGGTCGGTTTGTTACTAAGTTACCTTTCTTGTCCAAATGACCTTTCTTATATTAGAGATATTCGGATTTCGCGATGTATTATTCCTAAATCGGCTAAATGTATTACGGTTCACGGCTTCTCGGATGCTTCGGAAGCAGGATATGCTGCTGTTGTTTACTTGCGTGCGGTTTCAGATAATGGTAGCCCCTCAGTTAATTTGGTTATGGCTAAAGGCAAGGTCGCCCCAATTAGATCACGACTAACAATTCCAAAGCTGGAATTGTGCGGAGCCGTGCTCTTGCAAAAACTTCTACATCACGTTTGCCTTTGTTTGAAAAGGACCGTTGATGTCCAGGAGGTGTTCGGTTGGACTGATAGTTCTATAGTTTTAGCTTGGCTAAGAACTTCTCCTCATACTCTTCAAGTATTTGAGGCGAATCGAGTATCACAAATACAAAATTCTTCAGTACCAATTACGTGGCGACATGTACCGGGAGATTTAAACCCTGCAGATTGTGCTTCACGGGGCTTATATGCATCGGAGCTAGTGCACCATAATCTCTGGTGGGGTCCAAAATGGCTGTCATATCCAGATTCACATTGGCCTGTGTTAACCACATCTCAAGTTACTCATTCGGAGCTGCCTGGTATGAAATGCCTCGTAGCTACCACTTCGGAATTTGTTCCTAATTTCGGATTTCTTATTGAACGTTATAGTTCCTTAGATAAACTTATATCGGTTACTGCTTGGATTCGGAGATTTCTTAATAATTGTAAACGGAAAGATAATCGGAGACTTACGGCTTATTTACTCCCTCAAGAACGTAAAGATGCGTTATTAAGGTTGATTGGGCTTATTCAAACGGAGAGTTTTCATATGGAAATGAAACGTATTCGGAACGGACAAACGTTGAGCGGACATTTAAAACGGCTTAACCCATTTATTGATTCGGACGGTCTTTTTCGTGTTGGAGGACGACTCAAAAATTCGGATTTATCTTATAGCGCAAGACACCCATTGTTGCTTCCTAAATCGGGACATTTTATTAATCTTTTAATATTGGATTTACATTTAAAAAATTCACATGCTGGACCAAACGCACTTTTAGCTATTTTGCAACGGAATTATTGGGTACTTTCTGCTCGAAGGGCAGTACGGAAGGTTACATTTAAATGTGTTTCTTGTTATAAGTTAAAGGGAATTACGATGCAACCCTTAATGGGAGACTTACCAAGAGATCGAATTGTAGCTGCTAAACCCTTTCAAGGTGTTGGGACTGATTTTGCGGGACCCTTTTTTGTACGGTCACATAAACATCGTAATCCAAAAATCATCAAGGCTTACTTATGCGTCTTTGTATGTCTGACCACTAAATCTGTTCATTTAGAATTGGTTTCGGAATTATCAACGGAGGCTTTTATTGCCTACCTTCGGTTATTCGGTCGGATTGTGGTACTAATTTTAAGGGAAGTGATAGATATTTAAAGGAAGTAATTAGTTTAGTTTCGGTTAAAGCAGTTTGGGACTGCTTGGGCGGGGGAATGTTTAGTATTTTTTATATATGGTATTATTGTCTTAAGTCATGTCTGAAATGACAGATGACAGTTGTCAATTGGATTCGGGATTGTTCGGTCGGTATGACGAGTGCTCCTCTCGTTTGAATTGTTTCGGTTACAAAGTAAAATAAGTATTTTCGGTCGGATTAATTATGGGCTTATATATTTATACATCACATACACACAAACACCCCTAGTGATCAGTGCCTACGCAGGATTAAGGATTCCGGGCCCGGCAACGCTTCCACGGCTAAGTCCACGTACAAGGTACACTTTATATTATAATTTATTAGCGTTAGTATATATATTTTACTCCGCGTAACGCGGATCATACATTATCATTCATTAGTTTTATTCCGCAATGTCTGCCAACTCGCACTTGGCCATCGTGGTGGACTATGGTCTGATCTCCCTCGCCTTGAAGGAAGTCTCGTGTCCAGTAGGGGGACGTTAAAAATTACTGAAAGTTACTTTTTTATGTGCGCGCCAAGTAAATGCAAGTTTGATATTTTAGTACCATCATTTTTAAGTTTCTTTTAATAATAATAAAGGAAGAGTTAATAGTTTAGGTATAATATGTATATGTAGCACTTTGCAAAAGGGGAAACATTGTTACAGTTACTTATTTTGAGCATTATTTGAATATATAGGTCAGAACATATCATTTTGTATGCACATATTAATAAAATCAAAATGATACACTAGATCCCAAAATGTGAGGCACGTAACGCGTAAGGACCAGTATTTCTACGAAGGCGCGCCGCCGCCCGCCGCCCGCCGCCCCTCACGTACCTACTCTAAAATGTGAAATGATGGGTTTCCAATTAATTTAGTCAGCTGTCGATGCTATCGCGTCTGTTACTCGCCTCATTTATTTGCGCTCGGACTCGACCAAACAGTGTTGGCCCTATACGTATTTAATATCAATTAATTAATATACATATCTAAAACATTCGTTAAAATTTATTCTGTCATCTAACTGATGAGGAATAACAGCTTAAAATTATATTAAAAATATATCCTATAATTTTTCAGGAGTGAAAAATAAAATATTACATAATAATCGTACCTACAATTTTTCACTCAAAAATAAAAACCAATCAACGAAACTCACACAACACAACAAACTCACTTTCGAATATATAATATTTATTAAGAAATATGATAATATTGATTCGATTCAATATATATTATTAAAATTGATTCTTACATTCAGATATGCCTAGAAGTGTGGTTCCTAAGAAATTATAATATTATACAATTCAGCAACGCGGACGTTTATTGAACATTTATTGCCTCATACTTTATATAAATGAAGGCGTAAATTCAAGCGCAAAATGTTTTCTGAATATGGACAGATATGTATGTACGTATATCAATAATACATCAATTTAGAATTACAAAAAAAGTGTGTATGTGTGTACTTATGTACCTACGCACCTACGCATGTAAGTTATACTTCTACGATTTTTTAGAGCTTTTACATAAAAGCTTGTTTTCGTAAATGTTGAATTTTTTTGAAATTATACTTCTTTTGGCTCGATAAGAAGGATGACAAATTTAGACTACAGTATGAAGTTAGTCGTTATTAGCTACACTGTGAAGTCAGTCTTTAAATCTCCTTTTAGTATAGTGTGAAGAAGAAGACACACACGTTTGGTTCTCGTGACAATGCTTGATTACCTAAATGTCGCCATTTTTAATCCAATATGGCGGACATTACAAAATGGCGATTTATCATTACCATAGTGACCCTTATGATATAATTAAAAACCACTGCGGCACACATGATGTATGGAAATAATTAACGTCAAAGCACGCGTATAGTTTCCAAACATATTTTCTGACTATACTTTTCAAATTTCAATGTCAGTGTTTGATCTGTAGGCTCTTGTCTGACAGCATGCTTTTGTGTTAACGCGAACTCCGGAGTTTGAACAAATGAAGGACAAAATTATAATAGCAGCCCGGGCTGCTATTATAATTTTGTTGACAGAAAAGCCTAATTACAATTTTCGGTTCGAGACGAGACTCGAACCTGGCGTATCCGGATCTGCATCTTTGCATACTAGCTACAACACCACAACGAGGCAGTTCAAACTTTAATATTTTAGTATCTAATATCTATTAAAAAACTAATATCATATTGATTTATTAGTTTTAACTGTTACCACAGTAACTACTCATAAACAATTGCTTCTTTTTTGTCAAAAACGAATGAAACTCGCCCTACTGCCTATGGGAATCATTTCCCGTGTTTATAATAAAAGTAAGACTTTTCTTTGGCTAGATGTTTTAAGAAATATATTAAGTTATTTATTTAATAAAGAGCACAAAAAACGAGTGTGTAACACACCGGCATCCAATTTAGAGATTAGGCAGAGCACTGAGCGGCGAGCGCGGGCCCGCGGCGGACGAGACTCGGCGACCGCGACGTTACCATTGATTAAAAATCGACTATAGCTTTAGGTAATATTACTTATGCTATGTATACTTGTCAAATTAGGTTATTTTTGTAATGTCTTGTTCTTAATAAAAAAAATATTAATATCAAAAGGTCAATGGCTTTGAATGTTTATTTGGGATTTATAATTCGAAGATTTTTAAGTTTTCGTTATTATTTATATATACTCACGACTGCACTCGCGTGGTAGGTACAGTGCAGAATTTCACTAAAATAAATTAGAGTCGTTGCAGCGTGAACAAATAACAATCACATTCACTCATAAGCCATAAAACCAGAAAAAAATGAGTCGACATCGATATAAATTTTAAAAAATAATAATTAAAGAGTGCGTGTATCAATGTGTGCGCGCAAGAAGTAAAACTTCTGTAGGTTATCGGTACTCTTTATGAAAATCAATTTATGTTTCAAATAATTAGGAAAGTTGAGATACTAAAAATAACGCATATTAGGCATATTACAATCATCTTTTTATCGAATATCATTTAAGGAAAGAATATAATACTGTATATCATTTGTCAGACAATAACGACGGTTACCATGGCAACAAACGTACGTACATTTTTTTGTAACCCACTCACCAGCTTACCCCCCAAATCAAGCGTGCGTAAAGAAGTTTTACTTCAATAAATAAAATTGTAATATAAAACCGTAATCAAATAAAATATCGTGTAACATATTCGCAAGGAATGTAACCAAAATAAATAAATTGAAACAGCGGTCCCAGAATAAAACAAAAATGTATGTAATTTATATCTTGCGCGAAAAATCTTATATTTAAGTACTTCAATGACAATTTTATCTACTCGATATAAATATGTAACGCTGTCAATAGAAAAATAATGCCAGGGTTTAATTGGCACAGACCGCGCCCACTGCGCTCTGACGTCGACGCTACTGCTGTCTGTTACTCGACAAGGCTTAGATATTCACTCTATTACGATATTACAAAATTATTGTCTAAAAGGAAAATATCTCTTTTTTAATATTTTTTTTATAAAAATGTTATTATTATCATGTATAATTATTTACTCGAGACTTGCCCTCGCTTCGCTTGGATGCGACCCTAGGTGCCAAACAGTATCCTATGTTATATTCCAGGTAATTGTCTATGTGTTAAATTCAAATCGAAAACTGTCCAGCCTTTAATGTGACTTTAACACACATCACCATCTAGTTCCATGGTAAACTACGAGGCTTGTGTTATGGATACCGGATAGTTGATACACTACATATATATAACTTTAAATACATACATATTATAAATATAAAAACACATGACTGGAGTACAAACATTCGTGCTCATCACAAAAATGAATGCCACTAGCGGGACTCGAACCCGCGACCGCTGGGTACTACAGCAAGTAGGTTACTACAGTCTGAGCCAAACGCGTCGTCAAAACAGTGTACATCTCGAAGGAGAAAATAACATACACACATACATACTTTCGTAATTGTAATAGTAGTCCGATTAAACAAGAAAAGTCTGTCTGATTTAAATACATTTTACATTTGATTCAGTAGACAAAGCTTAGTTTACGTTCAAATTGCAATCTTAATAATTAACAGTCATACACCGTACATGCTCACGCTCAGCGACAAGCTGTAACTAGTGTTCGGTAGAGTTGTAATCTTTACTTAAAGTAAAAATATGAAATTACTTGTTGATTTGCCCATCTTTCACTCAAAAACGGGGAGACAGATCGATGTAACTTAGTTTATTGACCGAAAAATTAGTAGAGTTTTCTTCTCTTTTTCCCATTAAATAAAATAGTTTCCAATGGATTGTGAATCTGATCCAAAAAATATGTTTAATTCGCTATAAAATTAGTTAATTATTGAACAAGTTTTTATTGGTAACGTCATATTTCGATTAAGCTCAAAAGTATTTCCAAGTGATCAGCACTAAGGAGCCATTGTGTGCGGCGGACATAATGGGCCGTGTCTAAGCAGAGTTATCTATAATTGAGATCGCCGGAACGTCCGCGTCCGTTGTAAAACTTAATGTATACTATATTTTGTTACATATTGAGTACCGTCTTGAGAAGTCCCGCCTTTCGTAAAATACTAACCGTTTGTTTTGTTTGTTGCAATCACTGCAATTAGCTAACCTCTGGTGCGCGTGTGTTTAATTGTAAGCGAATCAAAGGCAAAGTATTAAAAATATGGAAGATTTTAGTATTAAGTATACTAGTAAGTTCTTTTATTTTATTTTTCAATATATTTTTTTAAATTGAAGATGTTTTCATAGTATATTTATCATTTAAATATTTATTTACCAATATTTACTTTTAAGTTACATGAAAAATCATGAGAAACCATTGATATTATTAACTCATCTTACTAATTTTAGCAGAATATATCAAATAACCCCGTTGTAGGAAGCGCCCTACAAAAGAGAAGAGAAGCTAGCGCGTCAACAACTGACTCTATCCACTAAAGGTCAACTAAACAATTCATATTTTGATTTTCGTCTTCAACTTTCACAAGCCACTCTAAGTAAACGCTGTAATAATAAAAACACATAAATGTTCCCTCGCTTCGTATAAACAAGTCGAGTGTCCCACTGAGACGTCGCACCGAACACCTTTATGTGAAATAAGTTGTTGGATAACATAAGTTATTGTTACTTCAGTAAGTAATCGAACTCAAGTTGTTATTAAAATCTATTTTATGCATTGCTTCGATAAAATGTTTGTATGAATTAAAATAATACTCACAAGTCACCTGTAACGTGTACGTGACAGGCGCAGGAATAGTTCGGGCAGCTTATTCAGTACTTATATATTATGTCGGGGATCAATTTTTTGTAATATTATATTAAAATATTGCAGAAAAAAATATTTAGTAGCTTTTTGCGTCTTTATTATCACAAAATGACGACGACACGATTTGACACACAATTTAACGATACGTTTGGCTCAGTTTATAGTGACTCTATTTACTGTGCCAGCGATCGCGGGTTCGAGTCCCGCTGGGGGTATTCATCTGTGTAATGAGCATGAATACTTGTACTCCAGTCACGGGTGTTTATATTTGTAATATGTATGTATTTAAAGTTATATGTATATGTATTTGTAGTGTATCAACTATCTGGTATCCAAAACACAAGCCTCGTAGGTTATCATGGAAATAAATGGTGCTGTGTGTTAATGTGCCAACGTATTTATTTATTGTTAATTACAATATTACATATATCTAATTTTCGCACCTTAACTATCACTTAAACGCACTAAATAGAAGCTCTGCATTATTATTACGGGGACCCAAGAAAATTAAGTTGAAAATATCCGGAGAGGTTTTACTTCACAATTAGATTACCACACAAAAAGCGAGCACAAAGACTCGCTAGGACCTATAATAATGTTTTTGTCGCCGCCCAGTAGCCGTCACGCTCGCGGCCGACGCGTCGTCTCGCCGAATCGTCTTTTAAGGAGTTGTATTACATGCTCGTAAAAGGAATCAAATTAAATTATCGACAAAAACTAAAGTAAAAAGATAAGGAATGATAATTAAATTTCGGTTTCCAGTTATATTCTTTCAATTTTACGTATAGCGTTTAATAATAACAACGTAGTCATTTTGATTTTAAAAAATATCTTCCTCCGTCTAGTCTACGTTAAAATACATTTTAATTTCTGAGTAATTTTAAATATATATTAAATTGCCAACAGGCAATTGATAAATTTCCTTATTTTATAATCCAAATAAATTATTATTCTTGTTTTTAATTATTTTTTATTGGGGCTTATTATAATATGATGACGGCACGTTTGACTCAGTTTGTAGTGACCCTATTTGCTGTGCCAGTGGTCGCGGGTTCGAGTCCCGCGGAGGTATTCATTTGTATGATAAGCACGAATGTTTATACAGTCATGGGTGTTTATATTTATAATATGTATGTATTCAAAGTTATATATGTGTAGTGTATCAACTATCCGGTATCCATAACACAAGCCTCGTAGCTTACCATGGAATTAGATGATGATGTGTGTTAATGTCTCAAAAAATAAAATGTTACTTACACATGTAGAAAAAAACGTACAAATTCTCAAAGAAAAGTACTTAAAGTTTTGGTTAAGCTTTTATTAAACTCAATACGGACGAGACCACCGGAAGTCTGCCGTTAAATATAAAAGTATACACTTATATCATTTTAATATTGCACTGAAACAGACGAAACGCTTAAATAAAGCGTTTAAATTACGTGGCAACTGATCATTACTGCGTATAAGAAATTATGTCTTCCAAGAAAAGTCCAATGCACTGAGCGCCGCACTCACTATGCAAGGTTGAACAAAATCATAGGCTACGCTCTCGTGTCTTATTGAGAACTTATTATGAGATTCTCTTAAGTTTTTGTTTATTTTTAATAAAATTCAATAAATCCTCACTAATAAGTAATATATGAAAGTTATGCAATGTGGGTGTATGTTTGTTACTTTTTTACATTGAAAAGGCTCGACGGATATCGATGAAATTTAGTTCACAGACAGATTATAACATAGAGTTAGCTAATGTTAGTAATAGCCAAGAGTTGGCGCTACTATATTTATTAATATAAATTCAAAACACACTCAAGCAAAGTGAGAGTAAGTCACTAGTATTAAAGAAAATAAGTGTTTTTGTTGTACCATTCATTATACTTGTACGTTATAGAGATTCAAGTCACGGGCTTTTACGCCTGGACGGAATAGATGGATGGAAAGTAACTCATGTCAGTCAAAGGGCTATTGCTATACTATTTCTGCGCAAAAATGACGTCGATCTGTTTTTCTTTTGCTCTATCAAATAAGGAAAAATAAACAAACTCACACATTTACAACATCAAATAAAGTTTAAGGAATCTTATATTTTCTCCACGTAATAAACCATTTACACACGGACAGATTAATATACTTTTGTAATGTTCTTTTTGAAATATTATCGTCGTAAAATTTAAATAATGTTAATAATTTATTATTAAAAAATCTGATTGAAACATAATCGTATTTGAGTAACACAACTCATTATAATATACAACATAAAAACTATTTTAAACAAAAATATAGAAAATACTATAGATTTTATTTCCTTACATTCAAAACCATAACAATTCTAAAAGTCAATTTCATTTGAATTCAATAAAAAATATGATAATGTGAGTCACGTCTTAAATAAACATGTCGCTCCTGGGTCACAAAACTTTGGAAATATCCGTAAAGGATGAATGGAAATTTAACCTTTAAGTCCTCTTATCATATGACACTTAATCCCATAAAGATAGTTGAAGGGAGACATAAAGCTAGTATCAGCAGTGAACGTAACGCACTTATCGCTGCCATTGAAGACGCTCTGAGCCAGGACGAGTTCTCTCAATTAGAGAGTATCTTTAATCTAATTAAACCTAAAGCCTATCAAGTGGTTTCCGGCCTTTTTCTTACTTGTAAATCTCCATGTTTCTACTTTTATATTCTTTTTGTTATACATCATCTTGATAAAACGTTGAATTCTTTTATTTCCTCACTGATAAACCACACACAGCCCGTACTGTTGGCTCTAGACAATGAAATTTAGACACAAAACAGATTGAAGGTGAGCAGTAAAAATGGATTTTTCACTCTATTGAAGGGGTTAAATAGATGATGAAAATTACTATCTATAAAATGTCATTTTTGACGTTAGAACTGTATAAATCCGAGGTCCGTAAGGCAGTTCGGATGGTATCGCTCTTGCTAAAAACGCTAAAATAAAAAGGATTAAACGTACTTAATGCGATAAAATTTGCAGACAGATATTATTTATATCTTAATTAATGTATTACACATAAATAAAAGTGTATTACTTTCAAACCATTAAACCCTCGCGCTTGCGCTGCTCAAGCTAAGTCTAACTACATACCACATTTGCTAAGTTAACTGTTTATAGTGTACAATGGGAAATCCATGCGAATTTTTCAATATTCCGATATACACTGCTAATATCACTCTCTCTGAAGAAAGTGAGAGAATAATCTGCCAATGACCAGACAAATCAACTCTTTCGTATTTATAATACGTACTAGTAAGGATTATCACTCGTCACATAAATATTCAATTTTATTATAATTTAGATGACAACATTAACTATAAAACGAAATTTCACAAATTAAAATTCATTCATAAAATAATTGTTGTGGATATTATAAATGCTTCGGCAGAATGGAAATACTCCTAACTTATTTACGATACAAATGGGATTAGTTTAATTTGATTGAAAAGTAGAGAGCTGTGCAGTCACATCGAATAGTAAACTTTTTATGAACGTTTTTAATTTATATCATCATTTTTTCGAAACATGAAATAATTGAATGGAGCGCGACCCGCGGCGTCCGTCACATATCGTGTTAACGACACTATTTAACACATCCTACGATTAAAGTTATAAATTCGAAATATAATAATAAAGTTGATACGCGATGGAAAATATTTAAAATAGTTGAAAATATAATTAATATATAATAACATGTAGCACTTATAATAATTTATGAAAGCGACGCAGCGCTCCCTGCCCGCCGCCCGCCGCCCGCCGGTGTCGCAAGGCCGCGTGGGCGCGGGCAAGTATCCTACTAAATTAAATTTAACTTCGAACACGTCAAATCAACAACTTATCGAAAACGTTTCGACTTTAACCACTTACCGTTTTAAAAATTGATGACAAATTGTTACAGTCATTAAAAATAAACTCGTTTTTATTTATGTCATAACCAAACTGAATTTTAAACGTATATACATATATTCGCTACGATTCATCTAAGTACTCTACGTCTCTCCAGTGACAAAATTTCAATGCAATTGTATAAATGTACAAAATTTGTTTTTCCAAATAAGACACAACACCCACGAGCTTTTTACTTTTATAGAAGCAAATGTTATGGATGTTGAAATCATTTACTTTTGGCAACATCCATGCCCATAGTAGGGACGAACGTTTAAGGTTTCCACACAGCAGATAGTAGATCTGATAAACTGTTCTCATGATTTGTGGCCGAGCTTTAGCAATTCGGCAAGAGCGTTCGCACGTCGCCCGGAGCCTGCGGCTCGCCATCCGTCATATCGACGCGTCGCATATTATCTCTGACGCATAAATTTGCATTGTTTCGCAATATTCAATAGCTGAGAAACTTGTGTCATTTTGGCAACACGTTAGATCTTAGAGATAAACAAGTATAATATTAAACACATAATATTTCATTTACGTTAATTTGAAGACTTAGTACTCTGTATAACGTATAAAAGTATACCTAAAGTCAAGGGCGATGACTTTTGGTAATTATATTATGTATACTATTAATGGCTTTACTGTTATCTGAATTTTAATCTAGCTCGTAATTTACAATCTTTCATTTATCTACGCCATTACGGTTAAAACGTGTAATAAAACAACAGTAAGCTCGTTCTGATGCCCGAGGACAGGCGTAAAACGGTAACATTAGCGGCTGTGAGTAAACAGATGGAATCTCAGCGGGCACAGTGGCGAGCCCTGGGGTACCCTGCTAACTCGCCAGCATTACCCGGCCTCTAGCCTTCGGGCCTTTTGTAATCACCTCCAGAGCAACAATAAAGCAGACTACAAAACGTGAATAGCTATAAGAGATCCATTGCCTCTTATTTATCACAGACCCGCTACCGGAGGTTCGAGCGAACGCGGCGTGGAAGACGCACATATAAATATTCATTGATCCAGAATGTTATTAATGTTTTGTTGATGCCGTCGAGTGAAGGATTTTATTAAAGTCATTACGAAGGTAATGAAAGATGTCCCGCGGCCGCGACACGTTATGAAGACGTTGTTCGAGCTAATGAGATAATAAAATTGTTCGTGGGAAGTCTGTAAGTCATTACGTGTGTATGCATTTTTTTAATAAAAGTATAACAGATTGCGGAGGCTTTACGACACACCATTATTGCTTTAAGCGTGGCTAAAAATATTTCTTTAATCATCATTTCATATTGTTATTAAACGCGTATGTTGTGTTGCTCCAGAAAATTACATATTATCTGAGGCCGACGCCGCCGCTCTCGTGATAAGTGTTTGGTTAACAAATTATTTTAATTTTAAATCCATAACTTTAATCGTTTGACGATTCTCTCGCTCCGATTATGGGAAAATAAATAAATATTTTATGTGATTATAAATATTACTATCATCCTCGCTACGACGTGTTCATCAATATGAAACCTATTATTATGGAATTTAAAAAATAACATAAACTACCTTATAATTAAGGATCAAATAAAAGTTAATAATAACATTTGGTTTTTTTTTTTATAACAAAAGCTGATCTGGATTTTATGTACAGAAATAAGCAATAACATAAACTATAGGTAAATATGTTTGTATGTATGAATGTTACAATATTTATATTACAGTAATTGTTAATTATAGTTGCTCAATTGATTCTTGTTAATAATTATAGTATCTTAATTGATTATTATTATTCATTATTTATAGATCATATTGATTCTTCATATTTTGTTAGATATAATTTTATATGTTATAATATTAATATGATGTTGATTATTTATATTTTATTATTTACAATTTTATAATCTTCTTCTTCTTCTTCTTCTCGTATCGATGGCAAGTTTAAATTGTGTCAGCCCAAAACTCAGCCACCATTCTAGCTTTATCAGTGGCGTCCATAAGCTCCTGTAAGTTGCAGGTAACAGGGCAAGCAGGGCACGTATATATACAATTTTATAATATTAATACAGATATGAGTTTGTTATATTTTAAATATTAATATTTTAAAAGTATTGTCATCCACCGTGGGTAATGTGTAATCTGTAGAAAACAGATGTCACCACATTATATTACATCATTTTGTATGGCATTCTGTAGAAGTAATTAAATAAAGGAGGAATTGCTGAAGCTTAGTAGTTTTACTTGGAAAATTATTAGTAATATAATATTATGTTATCTTATTATTTATTATTATAAGTAATTTTTTGCATTTTGCTTGAACGAATACCGTCAATCATTTATTAATATTGTCATATTTGTTTATAATAATTGATATAAAGTAAGCTCATAATTTCCACTACATCGTGTAATAGTTGCTTATTGTAATAAAAAGAATACATATGTACATATGTAAGTATATCGTATAAATTAAAAAACCTACTAAAGGTCATAAAAATTACTTCTAATTTGCAAAATTGATACTCAAATCTAGGTCTGTAACAAGTCACGACACTAATCACGCCGCGAGTTTAATGCTTGGAACATTCAAAATTAATTTACAATCGAAAATTGAGAGCAATTTGATGACGAAACTACCTGTTGTAATGATAGGTGAGTGGCGGCTAGCGGGGCGCGGGTTCGATCCCACGCAATACTTGTCCGATAGGTGACAATTTCAAGTGATTTGTTTATCTTCTAATATGCAAATGATTTCAGCATTAAAATGCCATTTGAATTCATATTATATTAATATACTAGCGACTCAAACTCGCTCCGCTCGGGTTCGTCACTAGTTACGTTTTAACGTTAAGTATAGATTTCTCAGAGATGAGATATCTTTCCGCAGTAAAAAGTATTCTATATGTTGACTCGAACAATCATCTATCACCATACCAAATTTCATCAAATCCCTTTAGTGGATAGACAGACAGACAGACAGACAAAAAATCTAAAAACTATAAATTCGGTCTCTGTATCGATAATAATGTCTATTTCGAATAGACTTTCCAAAAAATATTTAATGTACAGATTCAGCTTAGTTACAATTTTATTATACGAGTATGTATAGATTACGCTGACTATAGCAGATACAGTCTGTATGACGCGGGTACGTACGGCATTCGCTGTTTCACTACTGAGTATTATAATTCATATAATGATGTTTATGCCAAAACGTTTCAAAACTGGTGACCACCGTAGACGCAGGACCTAGTATCCGTAAACCGAAACGATGTCAGGAACTCCTAACATCGTTGCGATTTTCGTTCATTTTTCTGCATACATACAATCACACTGGTGGTAGGAGTGACTATAGTGACTCATTGTTCTTAATTAAACAGTGCGAATAAAGAATGCTTGAATAAAAGTAAATATTATGTTGACACAATTTCTACAGTCAGTTTAATAATTACCATGTGGAGGATCGAATAACGCCCACAACTTCCAACGTAAGATACAGATAAAGTGCCTAAGGAGAACTAGTTCACAATTAATTACTACCTCCATCAATGCGTAGCGGTAACTTCTCAACGTAATGAAATCCTCCGCGAAGCCTGTGAAGTTCCCAGGAAACTTCTGCGCTTTTGGACGGCGTTAGGCTGGCTGAACTAGCCAGGATTCGCAACTTGCAACGGACGAAATGAGAGTCTAAGTACGGAAAACGAGTCCATTATTCAATACAATACAATGCTACTTCCATCATCTTTATACGTTTACTTTTCTTCGGTCCACATGCACCAGACATGACTAAGGCTAAACTGTTTCGTAAAACCAAGTCTTCCTTATCCAATATGCTAAAGTTAAAAGTTGGTTTGTTGTGGTGTTCGTCTCATTCATTTAAAAAAAATATTGTAGGTCCATTGAAATCTCTTCAGCCGATCTCGAGTGATGCACAAGTAAACAGACAGACATCGTTTCTAAAAATAATTTTGAATACTATTTCTATTGCAATTAAATTCGAAACAGCCAATTTTACCAAAAAATTGCTAAACTGCTTTAAAACTATTAAAATCTTTTGTCTTTATTTATACCGTCTCATACAAATACCTACTAGATATAATATAACGATAAAGTACATATGCGAATAATAATGCAATCCCGGTAACAGCGTCGTAACTCGTAAAGCACAGGCGGTTTCAAATGTATAATTTCCACAAATCATCGTCCGTCTGTCCGTTCGAGGCGAGCCTTCAGCCTATTTGCACTGCCTTATGAGAACCATAAATGAAATTGAATTTTGAAACTATAACCACATTATTATTAAGTATAATTGATGCGAGAATATGTCCCAGTTTGCAACACATTCATGGTGAAATTCGTTTGATTTCAAAGCTAAATAGAAATACATACGTAAACATTGTGTTAATTAAACTTTAACGTGTAATTTACTTTCTTAATAACTTTGTTACAAAGTTAACGTTCTATGGGGGAGGGAGGCTTTCGTCCAGCAGTGGACGGCGAAGGCTGAAAAAAATAATATAAAATTAAATTTATCTACATTTAATTAAAATTAAAGAGATTAAATAGTTAGAAAATACTCAAGGGTAGTAACAAATGTCCACCCATATGGCTATAATAACTTTTAAGCAAGTTTAAATTCAGTATAACTTTTTTGTTAAAAAGTAATTATAATGTTACTAGCGTTTGTCCTCAGCTTTGCCCGCGCTATTTATTTATGTATCACAAAGGTTCCGAGCCAGCCCTCCCCCTGTTCAGATTAGGGGTTGAATTTTCAAAAACCCTTTCTTCCTCGCCTACATTATAAACCTTTGTGCACATGTTCCTAGACCTAGTCGTTAGGGCTGTGTCAGTCATTTACCCTTTTATAAATATATAGAAGTGTACTTTATTTAATAATATATGTATTTTTGACATCATTTAAATACTTCTGCAGTAGGTAATATGAGTAATCGGCATTAGAGACTACATACACTTACTCTACTTATGTAGGGCAAGAGTGGAGATACAAGATAAATAAAATATGAAATTCCTAAAACTCGTAAACGACCGTTGGAGTTTGTTTGTTACAAAATGAAGTTACGATATTTGGTAAATGCGAGTCGTGCACTGAATTTCTAATTGATGCTTTCCACCGAGATAAGTGAGCTATTGTCGAAGACATCAACGCGCGTGTGGCATACCAATACTGCGGCGACGTGCTGCCGCTGCCCCCTGACCTCGTCCGTGCATCCTGCGATGAGCCACTTAGCATTAAGCACATGGCTCAGCTTTGAGATATGAAAATTTCTTTTCTTTTCTAGAATAATTATTTTAATTGAATATATTATGCTAATTCTACAAACGGTAACGTAATTTTGCGAATCAATTTTATAACATAACTAGCATTTCCCGCGGCTCCGCCCGCGTTCAGATGATCAAAAACCAAATTCTTAGGTTTTACACATTAGTATACTCTTACATATATCACTTTCATTGCGCACCGCATGATTAGTAAATAATGGCAGTGATTGACAATGCCACAAAGGTTCCTCCGTTAATCTCATATTTGATTTAGTAATATTGCACTTTTTGTTTTAGCAATAACATTTATGTAAGTCTATGCTACTGTTTTGTATGTTTATTTAATTTTGGGCGATAAACTCTCAAACTGCGGAATTCATTTTAATCATTTTTTTCTAATAGACAGCCAGCGCCCTCCCCCCTCACGACCGCCCCGCCCTCGCCTTGCATCGGGCCGAGAGCGCGCCCATAGTCCGCGTAAAGTTAAATATGTATATTTTAAAACTATGATATCTCCTAAGATATTTATTGAAATCAAATGATGTCAAGGGAAATTTTGTTCAAAATTAAATACTTGTGATGACCAACATATTTATTTGGATAAGGTTTAATATCATGTTTATAAAAACATCTTCGGAAGTAATGCATTATTTTAGAACAAATTTGATTACCATAAAAAGGGTTATATTGAGTCAACCTTAAAAGATAGATATATGCTGTTGCGGATTTTTTTATAGAACTTTTAAAGGGGAACAATTCCGTCATACACTATTTTTGCGTACCTTTAATCGTTTACGCAGCGCACGCAACGGAAGCTCTCAAAAGTAATATTTTTTTCCCGTTTTTGCAACATTTTTCATTTATACTCCGCTCCTATTGGTCGTAGCTTGATGCTATATAGCCTAAAGCCTTCCTCGATAAATGGCCTATCCAACACAAAAAGAATGTTTCAATTCCAACCAGTAGTTCCTGAGATTAGCGCTTTCAACCAAACAAACAAACAAACAAACAATCAAACAAACTCTTCAGGTTTATAATATTAGTATAGATTCTACAAAGAATTTCATGCCTAACCTCAAAATATGTGCTTAGATAATTCAGGTAGTAATTTTCCTTTGCAAAATTTTATAACTGATTTATAATTAACTACTAATATTATAAAGCTGAAGAGTTTGTTTGTTTGTTTGTTTGGTTGAACGCGCTAATCTCAGGAATTACTAATCCGATTTGAAAAATTCTTTTTGCATTAGATAGCCCGTTAACTGAAGAAGGCTATAGGCTATATATCATCACGGAAAAATATACGGTTCCCGTGGGATAGATTTGTTTTTTGTAGGGACGAACCCGAAGCGAAGCGAGGGTGAGTCGCTAGTCCTTAATAAAATTATCCTTCGAATTTTTTCGCGGATTTATTTTGATTTTTTGTTCTCGACGTTTCGAATGCTTCACTGCAATCATGATCACGGATAGTCTGTATTAGCTACATAGTTTTGTTTTAAATGTCAAATGTTTGCGTAAATCTAAGGAAATATTTACAATACAACTAACATCACAATATTAATTATATTATATAATAATAATTTACTCTCAGGCCCTAAATACGAGTAAGTATTTTTATGATAAAACAAGTAAGTTAGTCGTGTAATTACAATAACTCTGCTTTTTTCCTGATAACTATAACCTAATTAAGTTCCAGTATTAATATGTGATATAATTCAAAATATAAGTTTTATTTCAATTAGTTCAGCATGTTTCTTTCAATAGCATTATAAAATGTTTAATAACAAGATCTCGTAAGCGTGGCTAAAAGCAAAAGTTAGTATCATTCTGATATTGTACTCGTAGTCGTTAGAACTTAATTTTATTAAAGAGATAGTGTGGTGACATCTTATTTAATGCTTTTAAGCATAATATAAAATATTTGTGCTAATACAAACACTGCTCCTATTAAAAATAAACCCACGATCTCAGTGACAACGTTTGTATAATATAATTAAACCTGACTGGTTTAATATAAAATATGTTGGTTAGCCTAAGCTTGTTTCACGAAACAACGAATTAGATACTTTTTGTTCCGGCAGTCTCATGAATCCCGAGGAATATCCCTTCCCTACCTTGCAAAAAGTAAATTTAAAAGTTTTTATTACAAAAAAAGTTATAGTCTTCACGAAACACCTTGTACTTAAAAGTTAACATAATATGAAGAAATGTTAATAAATAAAGAGATATTTTTTTGACTTTACGAAGATTTGCTCACATTTACTTCTTTTTTTTTTTTGATAAATTGACCTGTGATTTTATGGTATATACAAGTATTAGTGTAAATAAATATAATTGAATCTGTGATCTCTGCTGAGGATCTGTAATCCTGACTGACATTCTAATATCATTATTTTTATTGTGTTATTTTTTTAAAGTTAAATATAAGCTAAACTTAAAGACATATTATTTGTGTCATAAAGGAAGGAACTGCCATCCGTAATACAGGCTCGACCTAGTATAGTCGGCAGTAACATTCTCAAGTAAGCAACATATAATTTTGTAATTAGCTTAATCTGGGCTTATTATTAAGATACGTAACTTATGCTAATAAAGTTTTTATTTATTACTCACAATACAAGCAAAAACAAATCTATTCCACGGGAACCTACATTTTTCTGGAATAAAAAGTAGCCTATTTATTATTCTGATATATGAACTATATTATTGCAGTTTCATTTAAATCCAATTAGTAGTTTTTGTGTACTAAGCTGTATAAATTACTATAGTTTTTTAACTATTCCACGTGAACTCTTTAATTTTTCGGAACGAAAAGTATCTAAAATGTTGACCGGGGAAATAAGGTATTACTATCAAAATTTCATTCAAATCGGTTCAACAGTTTTGGAGATTAGCCCGTGCAAACAGACAGAGAAGGAAAAATTTGAAAAAAAAAACTGGATTTGATTTGATCTATTTCTCTTCTTACATCTCCCTGACAAGATTTTTAGCATATTTTTTCTATGCACAGACATACGACCTCTACAGTTGTATAGATTATTTAATTTAAAACCTTCAGCGCTTTGGCTGCATCCAGAAGTCGAAAAACCCGTCGATCTTGCCAAAGTATTATAAGTATTCATCGATAAAAATAACGAGCATCGTTGTCGACAAAAACGTAAACCATCTCTGAGAACCAACTCATTTAACGCTTCTATCCAAATTTGACGATTACGTGCTTACAAAACAGCAATCGAAAGTCAGCGTAAAATTATCCTTATATTTCTGTAAAAGAATATAAAATAGCTTGACAAACTATTCGCGTTAACATGCTATCTCTACCATGTATTGCTGTAGTTAAATTATAATAGTTTACTACTGTCATTAACGAATTTAACATGCTCATCATATTTTTATTTTACTTTACATACTACTATTTTTCAATAGAAAAATCAAAAGTTATGGCCAAGTGTAATCTAATCTTATTGTCTAAGCAAACGTATATTTTGCCTGATTTAAAACATTATAAACTGTCACCAAAGTTAGCATTTAAAGGCAACTAAAAATGCAAAGCTTAAGAAATACCTGATATCTTAACGTTAAAATTTAATTGGATAAATGTAGTACACTAAATATTTTGGTTTGTATTATTTGTCATTCTTACACGCAGCAACGGAGTAACGGAACGTGGTGATTTTCTGCTCAAAAACAGTTTGTGGGAAAATGACATAGACTACTTTTTATGCCGGTATAAGAAGTAGTACTCGTGATTTAAAAGCAGCGAAGATGTCTTGGCATGGAAGGTGTACGTGAAGCTTAATTAAATATAAATAAAATAAATAAACGCATCGTGAGCCTCGTTAAAAACTTTACGCTGTCGCTTGCGAGTGTCGAGTACGTTATCTTAAAAAGTAAAGAGAGAAGTCGTTGACCGCGTTAATTGATGTTAATGGGTTAATTTTTACGAGTTCCCGAGAAATTGACCGTCCGTCGTATTGTTGTCACTCAGCGCTATCACGCGCGTCTCGTGACAGTCGCGTCGGTCGCATCGTGGCCTTTGTGCTTACATGAGAATGCTATTAAATTAAAAAAAAAAAAAAAAAAAAAACAATTAATTTTTCTTTAAAAATGTTAATCGTATTATCTGGATTGGAAAGGTTGGGAGCTAGACATTATCCCGCTTGGGTCTAACACGGTTGCAACGTGCGGAGAACGCATGAAACTTAAAAGAAATCTCATTTTTTTTAAATTTAGGCTATTAAAAATAAATTGTATATAATTCATATTATAGACGGAGAATATTTATTTGTTAACTAGCGACTCGCCCTTGCTCCGCTCGGGTTCTTTCCTTGGTAGTTTTTAATGGTTAGTATAGATTTATCAGAGATGAGATATTTTCCCGCAGTGAAAAGTATCATGTTTACCCGGATGACCAGCTATCATCATACCAAATTTCATCAAAATTAGGTTTTTTCGTGATGCGTTCTCAGACAGACAGAAAGACAGACAGACAAAATTTTTAAAAACTATAGATTCGGCCTCTGTATGGATAATAAGTTTATAGTAATATGACTCAGTTAGAATTTTATTATATGCATACATGATAATTTTAGTGCAAGTATAGTATGGTATATGTAATGTAATGTAGGGTGGACTCAATTATCCGCATTTAGACTCAAAGTTGGTCCGTTATGCGTCCTGAATCCTGGCTAATCTAGCCAGCCTAGCTCCGCCCAGAAGCGCAGAAGTTTCCTGGGAGCTTCACAGGCTTCGCGGAGCGACCTCACTGATCCGAGGATTTCTTTGCGTTGTCGAGCCACTGCCTCGCATTCCAGGATTACGTGGGTGACTGATTCTTCGGCACTGAAACATCCTCTGCATAGAGGACTATCAGTCCCGCCGGTTATAAATAGATGTTTGTTTAGGTGACAATGACCCGTAATTGTCCCTATCATTATTTTTAGATTAGTTCTATTGAGACTTAATAGTCGTTTTGTCAGTCGCAAGCTTACTGCGGGCAGTGCTTGTTTAGACTGCCTGCATTCTGTGGTTTGCGACCATCTAAGGTTTTGCAGTTCTGTGGATCTCTGGCGGATCCAGGTTCGAACTTGTGAGAAAGGTAATGGGAGGAGTGGGTACGGGCCAACAACTCTCATCTCAGATCCTCTCTTTGCCAGTTCATCTGCTGCATCGTTACCAAGAGATCCACTGTGTCCCTTTATCCACTGGAGAGTAACTCGATTAGTCGAGGATATTACGTCCAGGGCATGTTGACACTCAGTGATTAATTTGCTGTTCGTTTGTTTGCTGTTTAGTGCCGTCAGTACGGCAGCGCTATCAGATAGGAATCTTATGCAGTGGTTTTTCACCCCCCGTCTGTGCACTGCTCTTGCGGCTTCTGTTATAGCGGCACATTCGCACTGAAAGATAGAGCTATATGCGCCTAGTGGTAAGTGTATGTTAATATTGAGGTCAGGAGAATATACCCCGGCTCCTGACCCATCTTGAGTCTTGGAGCCATCAGTATATATACGTAACTCATTTGTACCTGATTGGTCACGTTCCTCTTCCCTCAGCTGTATGTGGTATTTTTTGTTAAAAATGAATTGATTAGGAATTCTATCACACGGGGCAGCTATGAGTGGTCGGTACTCTATCGCCCTATCCAGGATGGATGTGTGTGGACTGTGGTGGTTTTTGCCCCATAGTCCTAAGTGCATAAGCCTGATAGCAGCCATTGCTGCTTCTTGCTGTATGTATAGATCTAGGGGTGTAATTTGTAAGGCTACCTCTAATGCTGCTGTGGGGGTTGATTTCAAACATCCACTCGCGGCGGATAATGCCAGCCTTTGGAAGCGTCCCAATTTGGTGCTGGTGGTCCGGAGTTCGGTTCTAGTCCACCAGACTAGTGCTCCGTAGGCTAGCATTGGTCTTATCACAGAGGTATATAGCCATAATGTTATTTTTGGGGAAAGACCCCATTTATTGCCTAACATCTTTTTACATTGATAGAAGGCAATAGTTGATTTGTTTAGTTTGTATTCAAGGTGCTTATTCCAGAGTAATTTACTATCTAGAATCACACCTAGGTACTTGACTTCGTTTTTAAGTTGCAGTTCAGTGTTGAAGAGTTTCGGAAGTCTGTAGGGTCCAGGAGCTCTTCGGTTAGTGAACATGATTAGTTCAGTTTTGGTGGGATTAACCGAGAGCTCATGCTTAGTACACCAGTTCTCGATTATTCTGAAAGCTTTCCTCATGAGGTCACATAAGGTGCTTTCGAAATTCCCAGATATTAAAATAGCTATATCATCAGCATACCCTACTGTATAGAGGTTGTTTGCATTGAGCTCTGTTATGAGCTCATTTACAACTAGGTTCCACAGTAGTGGAGATAAGACGCCTCCTTGTGGACAGCCTCTACTCACAATACCCCGCGTGGTGGTATTCACGGTAAACTGTATAGCTCGTTGTTTTAACATGTTATTTATCCATTCGGTAAGGGTTGGGGCTATCCCGCTTGAGCGTAACGCATAGTTAATGCTAGAGAAGTTTGTTTTATCAAAAGCTCCTTCTATGTCAATGAAGGCACCTAGAGTTGGTTGTTTCGCTTTCAACGAATTACCTATCCGGGATACTACATTGTGGAGCGATGATTCTGTTGATTTGCCTGCACTATATGCATGCTGGTTAGGGTGTAGAGATTTGGATAAAGATACATGGTCTCTTATCTCTCGGTCCACCAGCCTCTCGAGCGTCTTAAGAAGAAACGAGGTAAGGCTTATCGGTCTGAAAGATTTAGCCTGCGTATAATCCGCTCTACCTGGTTTTGGAATGAAGATGATTTTGACTTCCCGCCATTTCAACGGTATGTAGCGGTGTGCTATGCAGGCTTGAAACACCTTGACAAGATGGTCTGCTATATCACACCCACTCCATTTTAGTAGTCCTGGAAATATTCCATCCAGGCCTGCTGCTTTGAATGGTAGGAATGTGTTTATTGCCCATAGTACTTTTTCTTTATTTACTATATCTTGGGCTACGTTCCAGTCCACACTGCTTGTCGTCCTCTCTTCGCATAGTTCCCATTGTGGCATGGTGGCAATCTGGCAACCAGGAAAGTGGGACTTGAGTAGCAGTTCGTTTGTTTCTGCATCGGTTTTAGTATAAGTGTTATCAGGTTTTTTGAGGCATCCGATCGAGTAGTCCGTCTCTTTTGAGAGGCAGGATTTCACTCTAATTGCCTGGTTATTGTTTTCTATGCTGGTGCAAAAGTGTCTCCAGCATTCTCGCCTCCTGAGGCGGATGAGTTTTTTGTATTGTTTTTTAGCTGTCGTGTATCTGTCCCAGTCGGTATTCGACCGCGTGTTCCTAGCTCTATTAAACAGTTTTCTGACTTTCCGACGGTGCCTCTGCAGTTCGGGGCACCACCAGTGTTGCCTTGCTCCCCACTTTGGTATAGTGAGGGGGCATGACTGTTCATAGCTCGTTAGGAGTATGGACGTTAGATTATCGACGTATTCGTCTATATCGGTTACATTGATGATTTTTGGTGTTGTGAGTTGATTACCTATTGCAGAACTGACTAATCTAATAAATTTCGATTTATCTGTCTTATAAGGTAACCTTTTTGGTTCTGGTTTGGGTAGGTTCATGTTAATGGAGAATCGAATCCACCGGTGGTCCGAACATGATAACTCATCTGACACGCGCCAGTCACGGATATAGTTTGTCATGCCCGCCGTTACCATCGTTAGATCGATTATAGTTTGAGATCTTGCGTTTATAAATGTTGGTTCTGAGCCTTTGTTAAGTAGTGTGAGGTTATTACTAAAAATAAAATTAAGCATATCCTCACCTCGGTTGTTAGTATCGACATTACCCCATAACGTGTGATGGGCGTTGGAGTCGGCAGCAATGATGAGATCCAGGTTCTCCCGCTCGCAGTACTCAGCCAGGGATACGAGTTCAGGTGTGGGCACCTCCTCGTCACCCGGCAAGTACGCAGAAGCAAGGACAACGTCTGGGAGTTGTTCTTCAGTCCTAGGTAGCCTGACTGCTGTTAGGTCCCTTGAACATAATTCGTTTATTAGTAAGGTTGGTACATGTTTTGGCATGAATATGCAAGTTCTCGGGTTACTTACGGAGGTGTTAAGTAATATTTTGCCTCCGATATTACCAAGGCCGCATATTCTGCCATTCCTGATCCACGGCTCTTGGATCAAGGTAATGGTCTTAGGGTCGCATTCCAGCACTCTGCGTAATGATGCCGACGCAGTCTGGCTGTGCTGGAGATTTGCCTGGATGACGTTAGCAGTCCGGAGTAGGGGAGGAGCGGAGGCAGCTGTCGCTGAGCTCACTCCCCCCCGTCTCCGGAAAGCACTCTTCATCCGAGATGGTCAGTCCAGGTGATGCTTGTTCCGTTATTTCCATCGGGGCCTGCAGCTCGGCACTCTCTGCAACTTTGGTGTCTGCCGTCACTGACGGGGGAGGCACCGTTTGCAGGGTTGTCGGTGCTGGTACCGTGGATGTGGTTGTCTTGGTCGTACCATCTTCAGTGGGGTCTTCTTTGTCCAGGAAACGGATGTAAATGTTCCCCATCAGATAGTAGACGCGTCTGTCTTGTGTTTTTAGGGTTTGTACATCTGGTTCCGGCACACGAAAGAAGAGTTGAATTGCAGGTGGGTCCTGTTTTCTCTTTTCATGCGTCAGAGTCCAGAATCTAACGTTAAGGTGACGGTTCTGCCTCGCCAGAAGTTTCCTCAGCACTTCCGTATCCCCTGTGTAACCAGGGACCTGGAGCATGCAGGGGATCCTCCTTGGTATCGCTGATTGAGGCCTCACCACGAGTTTGGTATTCGTTATAGGAGACTCAATGGCATTAGCGGTTCGAGTAAGCCAGTCTAACGTATAGGCATCCTCGCACCAAGTTTTGAGGACGCCATCCGAGAAATGGGCTCTTCCCCGAAACCGAATGTCATTGGGTTCCTTTTGAAGGGTAGCGTCAGGGTCAGCCATAAGCTCCTCTTGAATCTTCCCTTCGATGGTTATTCGGATTTCGTCGGCTTGCTCTGGCGTCATGTCTGAGAAGGGCTCAGTCATGATATAGTATGGTATTTAAATCCTAATACAACTAAAATAAACTTACTATAAGATATCTATGAAAGTGAAGGTAAAATTTATATTTATTTATATAATTCAAACAGGAATATATGTTATAAAAATACAGTTTTAAGCGCAAAAAATCTAGAAATCAAAACACAACCTGAATGAAGCGAGTAAAATGTTGAGTCAGATGTGTAAAAAAATTATATTAAATATCGATTTTTAACAAGTTTCAAAAATGAAGAATAATATTTTTTGCACTAAAATGCCCGATGTAACAGCAATTAAATCGTTATATCGATTAACTCGAACGTTCGCAATTACCGATACATACATAAATTATCGTAAAACGATCGTAATTAAGCAATAATATTGGTTTCCATGCAAAGTGTTAAGATAAAGAGATGAACGTTTTCCCACGCAACGTATCTCGTCATCTCATTAACTGTCGCCTCCTACATTACGATGATTATTATCAAAATAATTTTACTTGAGTTTCCTGGAATTTAGGCCTAATAATTTCTTAATAGAACATGTATTTGGAATTTTCGACATCTTTATGCTTAAAGTTAAGAATATCATTAAAGCACCTATAATAATATTTATTAACTAGCGACTCACCCTCGCTCTGCTTGGGTTCGTCCCTAGGTGCGTTTTAATGGTTAGTATGATTTCTGAGAGATGAGATATTTTCCCCGCGGTAAAAAGTATCCTATATACCCGGATAACCAGGTATTAGTGTACCAAATTTCATCAAAATTTGTCCAGTGGTTTCAAAAAAATTCTAGAAACTGTAGATTCGGCTTCTGAATCAATAATAATGACTATTTCCATAAGATTTTCCAAAAAATATTTAACGTACAGTTTCGACTCAGAATTTTATTATATGTATAGATTAATCAAAATATTATGAAAGGTACGATGTAAAACGATTATAAAGCCTAATTTTGATTTAATCAATGACACTAATTGTATTATGTTTGTATTTAAAGTTATATAATTATGTGTAGTGTATAAACTATCTGGTATCCATAACACAAGCCTCGTAAGTCGTAACTTACCATGGAAAATGGTGCTGTGTGTTAATGTCCCTACATATTTATTTATTTATAGCCAATTTATCCAAATAGCTTCCACAGTAAACAATTATATAATCTAAATGAACCACTGCTTCTAATAACGGGCGAGATATCGAGCGTGAAGTATAACGTGCGACGTGAACGGTTCGCGCTGTCGGCGCGCTGTCCTTCATTAAACACATAATAAAGATAGGCCTAAAACACCTAAAGTGGCTAAAAAATACATTAGATTTGATAGAGTAAGTGGAAAGTAACATTTTTAATATTCTTTAGTAAAATGAAAACAATGTTCGTTCTGAGATGTTCTAGTTTCAAAAAGTTAAACGATAATCTGGTGGCCAAAACGGTCAAAATACTACCACTTTCATTTACATAGGTATTATATTATTTAAAATTAACACTTTCAATAAGCCATATGTGTATGCAAATAATATTATGTTCTTACTCAATTAAAGGATAACAAATTGAATTATTTGGTTCAACCCTACACCTAAAAAAATAGAAGCATCGAAACTTTATCCTATTTTGTAAGCAGAATGTGGGCTTAATATTTATCGTCTTTTTTATCTATATTACATATATAATATATTCTATCTCTATATCTATAGGTATGATACCGAAGTACCTTACAAAATTAGTTTATTCAAAACAGAACCCTCTGGTTTCCTTACGCCATATACTCTTGGCACGTCGCATCGATAGATCCAGGTGTCCGGATAAGGGGACATTGAAAAACTTTCATGTTCACATTAAGCTTGTTTGGACGTTACCGTCACTTAGCGGCGTTCAATCGTTATTAATCGTTCACGTTACACGTAACGTAATCGCGTCGGATCCGATCACAAGACTTGGAAAACCGCTATACAAATTAACTGATGCCCTTTATTTGTCTGTCTGACCTGTGTGGTCCACAAACTACACAACAAACATTATTTTTTATATTATATAATACTATTTACATCCAAAGCCAAATATTAAGAGATAGTATTATACTTTATAAGCATTACTTCTTTACTCTGTAAAGAGATTTGATTTCTATATATGGGAAATGACCTTTTGGATTTCTTAATCGGTTCCTAAAGAATTATTTTATATAGATAAAGGAAAATTTATAAAAATAAAGATATTTCATTATGTAACCAATTTACAATTAATTTATTTAAATATGTTATTCAATATGTAAATATTTTCCATCCTAAGCAGATGGGCAATTAAGACATTACTCCAGATCTTCGACTATCAACTCGTGGGTTTCAAGAAACCACGACTACCCATCAATGCGACGCGCTATTTCATTTTACAACATACATGAGCTTAATAAAGCACAAAACAAGATTTAGTGCAAGGTGTGACGTGTAGCTAATTACAAGCGCGGGCGCTGCCGGTGGTCCGGCGCGTAATTGACAACCACCTTCAAACCAGATCGACAGCTTCCCTGTACCGAAGGCCGGCCGAGGAGAGGAGGAAATATTTATGAAATACTTTCTAAGCTTGTAAGATCGTTAGCTTTGCTTTTATAAAAACAATAACTGTATGGTCGATAGAGTGTATATCCAATTAGATTTTGAGTTTAATAAATGACAAATTTCCATACGACATTCCCTTATGGAATGAATTTTATAGGGTATAGAGCTCACCTTCGTTTTTAAGGAACTTTTGTGCAAAATTTAATACTTCTAAAGATAAACGATTATCCTCGGCGTTGTTTTCCTATGAATGGATATAAGGTTTTTATTAGGTAATATTTAAAATCCAAAGGAATTTAAAAAGATTGTGGTTAAAATTAAAGCTAGAACTCTATACGCTTTCTAGTTCAGCCGAATATGTACATATGTATATAGTATTTCACCCTTGTAGTAGTAGTAATATAATTTCAGCAAAATGTATGTTAGTTTCGAGAGCGACTCCAATTTGTGAACTCTAACATTTAAATCGTGGCTTCTTTGTTAATGCAAAAGACAATAAGTAAAAAATCTAGATATGAGACAAATAGCTCATTGAATATAAAGCTAGCCATAAGTTCAGACCCAAGTCCTCATCCCGCTGTCCCCATCCAAGTCGCCATCCAAGTCCTCATCCCGCTGCTGCATCGCATGTCCATCCATGGAATGCTAAAACTTCGCCTCACTAAGATTTCACATACAAATGAGCTAATTTTCGTTTAATTGATTATACTCGTAATTAATACAAAAAAGTCTTCCAACATTTAATACATCTGCAATTTACGACGTGTTTTTTCTTATTTATGCGAAAAATATATCGATTTAATGACATCTTTATTATCGAATTGATCGAATCAATATATTTTATAATAAAAATACAAGACTATTAATTTGCAAATTAATTAATTAATCAAGTGAATCGATTATCAAAATGTAAAATAACGGAGCTATCGAAGAATATTAGTTAGAAATTAAAATAAAAATAATTGGATCAAACCCATTACAATTTAATTATAAGTAACGGTCGTCATTAAGATGATTTGACAATCTTTAATTGTGTAATAAATGTGAAAGTGCATTTGTTTGTTTAATTTTCTTTCATTTTTTCTTTCTCTCTTGACACTTTAACAAGCACACAGACGTAATTTTTACACAGAGATAGCATAAAAGGTACTTTTGGTCTCAGGGCATGAAGTAATACTGTAGCATTTTCTATGTCTTCAGTAGCATCTGGGTGGTGCTGGGGCTCGAAGCCGACATTAGGGGGTTTAGAACATACCCTTGAGTATCGACGTACTTAAAATAAGAGAACAGTATTGAAATTGAGTTCTAAATAAAGCAAGGGTGGACCACTAGTGTTGAGATACTCCGAAATATTGCACATATAAGCAGCTATAGTTATATTAATATATCAAACATATATTACCATTCGCACAAGACGATGTTTAAAGACCATTTGATTTATTTTTTGTCTTTTTTTGGCTTTATTATATTGTTTAATTTTATCTTATCCTTCATATAGTTTTCACTGAATTTCTTTTGTTTTGCAATTGCATTACTAATATAGAGCTAACTAAACTTAGAGCAGAAATTATTTCACTCAGTCTTCACTCTACTCTGTAACTCAGGTTTTCCTATCACAGAGAGTAGTGAACCACTGATCAATTATTACCTTTTGTAATTTTAAGTAAAACTATCTTTTCGGATTTTTTCGCGGATTTTTTTGATTTTAGGTTCCCGACGTGTCGAATGCTTTACAGCGATCATGCTCACGGGAGAGACTAAGGTGAACATAACAGACCATTAGATGTAGTTAGTTCATACTGTGTGGACCAAAATAACAGTAATTCAGATTAATATCTTTTTTATTTATAAAGGTGACAATGGTGTTGCTTAATAATTAACTTTTCAAATTACAATAATATTGTAATATTGCTTAAATAAATAATTAATATTCTTCATTTTCTTTACGGTAATACATATTATAATAATAGCAATACTAAATAATATTATTAATTAGTTAGCTAAAATTAAATAAATAATATTGCTATATTTATTTATAATACTTATTAAAAAAATATTTTGGATAAAAATTAACTAATATTGTAAGGCACTTTGGTGCCATATTTGAATTTTTGAAATCATTTTGTAAAATTGTGGATAGGCACTATCTATAACAAGTAAACAATGACTTTTGAGACGTCTGAAACCTTAGTCTCTCCCGTGACCATAATTACTCTAAAGAAAGCATTCGAAACGTCGGTAACCAAAAATTCATAATAAATCCGCGAAAATATCCATTAAAGATAGTTTTACTTAAAATGTCAAATATTCGCATAAATCTAAGAAAGTATTAAGTAAGTTCAATAAGCCTTTTGTAAGTTCAATAAGTTTATTAATATTATAGGAGTCTAAAAATTTATTTATAATTGTAATTTATGGCTATTTGAAGGTAGACAATTTCTTTTTGACAGTTGAGTATAAGTTTGAATGCATGGGCAGGGTGCTCGGTGTGCTGGCGGTTATGAGCGTCAGTAAATCTAAACTACAATAACTGTAGTAGCTTCCAAGTTTTCCCAACAAAGAAACTTTACACATGTATCCTAACAAGCTCTCGCATTCGCACTCCCGGTCGTGAAGAAACATCACAATATGGTGCAATTTGTTCATGGCTTTAAAATTTATGCGTAGACCTTTTGTTGAACATATTTTAGTACCTTTTTTGTTTAATTTAACTACTGCCTGCGGCTTCACTCGCGCTGCTGGTAGTTCACATGCACTACACATGCACGATAGAACGTTGACTTTAAATTGTGACCATTTATATCCGCTCAACTGAAGTAAACTATTAAAGTGAACTAAAGTAACCGACATAGGATGCAGAATAAGCTCGCTAATAAGTGGGCCGATCATGACTTCAGACGTACTGATTGTCGATGGAGCCGAAACGTGCTAGAGTGGAGACCGCGTTTAGGCAAGCGTAGTGTAGGACGCCCGGCAGCACGATGGACAGATGACCTAAGAAAGGTGGCTGACAGTGGATGGATGTAGGCTGCCCAGGACCGGGATGGTTGGCTCTCATTAGGGGAGGCCTTTGTTCAGCAGTGGACCGCGATAGGCGGATTGATTGATTGATATTCGCTCAACCTCAACTCTTAGCCGATTGTAATGATTTTTTAATACTTTTTAAAATTACTATGTTAATTTACTCGAGTTCCATCAATCAAACAAACAGACGGACGTAAAGACGGACAGATAAAAATTCCATAACTGATTTGACTAAAAATATTTTATGAAAATTTTATTATATTATAATTTTATATTACGAGAATATTTTCAATCGCATTTTATATTTTTCTGCCCGTCTCTTTAAATACGAATGCTCCCTAAAATCACATACTTGGAGAAACTGTCTAACGGGGACTCGAACCAGGACCTCTGAATCTCCAGCCGAACTTTTTATCAACTAGACTGACGAGGCAACTACTATAAATTATAACTAAAATTCTGTACGTTCATAAAATATGTTGGTACATTTGCTTTACTAATTAGCTTGGTTACCTTCTACAACACATAAACATCTCACACATTTCTACACTATTAGATTTATTATATAGGAAGTGTTATAAAAACACAACAAGTTGTTTCATATCAACAATTTCTTATTTTAAACTAGGCTTGTTCCATAACTTTACATTCGCTTATATCACAACACATAGCCCCGAAACAGACGGACAAATATGGAAACAGATTCGAAATTCTGAAAAGTTGTAGTCTTTCGCATCATATCAAATAATATTATAAAAAATGTAACGTCCAATCTAACTCTACCTTACAATAACGATTCGACGCATTCGGTTATAATTCTCGAACACCTTTAGAAGCCCTTACGCTGTGAAAGAGGTGCGAACACATAAATCGGGGAATACCCGACTGTATTTGACGGTAAGGAAGAGAGATGGCTTCTGGTCTACGAGCCATAGCAAATCCGCTAAGCGATAGCCAATCAAAATATTACTGTCGTAATATGATAATCGTCGAGGAAAAGGAAATAATAATAATAAACAGCGATAAATAATCATTTTCCTCTAGTCTTTATACGGAAGCACTGTGTCGGGCATCCATGACACTTAAACTTATTATATGTATGTCTCATAGTACTTATACCAGCAACGTCTACACTGGTGTACGTCGCACGGGAATTAAACCGGCAACCTTCGATTACTAATATACTTATAAAGTAACTATTATCACAGATCATATAATACTGCTATTACATATAATATGTGGCCTGGAATGTTCTGAACCGTTTTGAACATTCACGAAACGGAAGCCATTTGGCTTATTTTATCAGATTGAAATTAAAACAAAATTAATTGTTATGTTCAGTTCTTAAGTATTTTTATTACCAAAAAATGCTGGTAATCCATTATATTATCTACTGTCTTGAGAACGATTGCACGGCTTTTAACGGGACTCGTACAGGCTGTGAACTCCTGTAGCGGTTTATTTAGTGGCAGACCTAGTTTTCGTGTGAAAAATATTTTTGTGAATTTTACTAATAGCTTTTTGTAGTAGACAACTACAAAAAGCTATTAGTAAAATTCAAGCAACACCAAGTTCGAAGCCTAGTGCCAATGAAGCATTAACTTTCTTCCAGCAGTTAATTTACCGTATTTGATGTATGAACAGTTCAATATTTAACATGTATAATATCAATAAACCATATCTAATTAGCCGCTCGGCAAAGTACCGCTACGGCCGCGGCACTCGCACCATTTACATGAGAATCCGAAGCGCGTCGACAAGTGGCCACAGCGCTTATTCAAATTCAGATTTATTCTATTGAAGCTTGCATCGGAGTCGCTTCTAAGATATAGTTGCTTATAAAGATATATGGAGACAGCCGCAGCGGGTCACAGATACCAACACCAGTGAATGGAAACGTGTTATCGCATTTGTGGAATAATTCAAAGCTTTTATGTACTATTATTATTAATTTAAAGGAGCTTTTAAGTAATGAGTAACATGAGCTTAGATGTATGAGTATGGCTATACGATTATGATGTCCTATAAGAAGAATTGAGGATGATTTGTATATTAGTTGAGATTTCATTACTTTTTTTGTGACATGTAAAAATTAATTTTTAGCCCTAACTCTTCTCGCGTTTAATGCGTCAATCATTTGTCGACATTACGAGTACCAACTTGACTCAAATCTATCTATCAAAGTTATCACAGCATGAAAAAGTAATTTATGTATGTATATAATAATTTTACGAGAGTGTGTACTATATATAGGTACATATAGCTTGTATATTCTAAACCATTCTTCAACATAGGTAATTCAACTTAAAATGCTCAATACGTATCTAACCTTTTACTAATATATGAGTAGAGTTTTATAAAAATAAGATTAATAAAAAAATTATACGAAATTATTTAAAACGCCATGACTTTTAAACATAATATACTCTTTAGTATTATAAAAATGACCTTTTGTCCCATCTATCTAATCTGAATCTAACTAATAGTCACTTACTTGATGTCGTACTAAAGTTATGTTGTGAAATAGTAATATTTTCTATGGGCAATAAAACCATCCATTGCCCCTATCGAGCATCGAACCTGGAATTACAGACGACACGATACCGATACACGCCGCCGATAACAATGTGATTACGTACTACCGCTCTCTTATTCAAAGCGCAAGCTATGTACACACATGCTACTTATTTCAAGCTGTAACTGTAGAAATTATATGAATACATATTATGTATGTATATCATCAGGCAGAATATATGTAGTTGTACACGCTATGATCTCTACACGCCTTCTTTGTTTCTTCTATTGTTATAATTTATTTTACGCATTTTTTAAATCTGGACCAAAAACACTTGATCTTCTATCGTACTCCGCTGTTACCTTTTCACTCGCTTCTATACTAATAATATGTTATTAAAATAAATATTTCTTATTATAATAAAATATTAATAATTAAATATTCAAAATTTATATATTTATTGATAATCTTAAATTTTTTACTAAACATATGGTAAAATAAATGTCGCTGCAGTGTGCGCCGCACAGTAGTTCAAGCACTTTTAGTCCATATCGACAAACATTCATCGCTTTCAAATAAACAAGCATCAATAAAGCCCGCCATTAAACCGACGACCGCTGTCAAAACATGCGTTTCCCAGTTTTCACTGGATGGTATCGACGCACGCGCAGCATATCTGCCGATCTATCGATCAGTGATGTATAGCTAAGTGCGGCGGCCTGGGAATGGCAAGTGTTTTGTGTACTGTCGACAGCGTCGTGACTGCGCCTCGATATCGGACGGCAAACTAATGGCCCTGCTTTATAAACTAACACCTCTAAATGTACTGTCATTCCGTGTACTCGGGCATAGGCTTGTATCTGGACTTCTCCAAATTATATAAGAGAGAGTAGTTGAGAGAGAGTCGAAACCAATTATAAATATTTCTTCTAGGACTTACCCATTTAAGCTGATTAAACTGCACATCTTCATATATGAAACTTTGGACTTAGATGCTTATTAAATGAAATTAAAAAAGTATTTATTGCCATTAAAAAAGAGTAAAATAAGTAAACAGATGCTTATATGATTTATTTTTATCAATTTCCTTATTCTTTGTTTTTACAGTAGTAAAATAACTTTAGTAAAAAAAAAACAATAATTTTACAGTATTTCACAATTAAGTAATATAAAAATTATCTTATTGCACTGTGCTGGTACAGATCATATAGAATAAAGCATAAGCAGCTATGCTATATTACATTATATGAATTGCAATAATTTTACATTTAAAACATTTAAAAAGTGTATGATTTTTATCTAAAAACCTGTGAAGTGTACACAAAGACGTCCACTGTGTCAGGACATGGCCATCAGGCAGCCATAGATCTTGGTGCCCGTATTTGGTCCCTATTTGGTTCTAGTTAGTGGTATCTCGTCGTAAATCGCGCTAACGGTCGGTGCGGACTGCGGGCGGCGCGTGAATGGGCTGCTTATTGTCACTCGTGTGGTGTGTCGGGCGTCGGGTGGCTACTCACCAGTTGGCCGAAATTACCAACGGTCGGACGAAGAAATATTTTATAACTACCTTCTTTTTAGTATTAAATGTACATTTGCGACAGAACAGACATAACTGTGCTTTATGTAATTTGTATAAAATAAAAAAAAAATGTTTTACTTTTTTTAGACTTGATGATGATGATTTCAAATTCAATTTACAAAAAACTTGAAATGACTGTGGGATCGCAAAATACTGAAGTAATTCGGTTTGGTGGCATGTTACTAAAAATTAAAATCCAAACAACTACTAATGTATCTGTCAGAACGAAATGTTTAAGGGTGAGAGTGACGTAGTCTATTTTTTTATCTCCATAACATGCGAGCAGAGTCGCGGACGAAAAGTAGTTTAGATAAAGATATATTACACTTATATAAAAATAAAAACGAATACATAACTCTCCTGCAAAACACATCTTTAATGTTCACTTGCTATTGCAACATTCGCGAATGAACCGCTACGACAATAACGCGCCTTTACAATGTTTAGATTGACAATGGTATACGAGGCGAATTAGCGCGGCGATGGTGACACGACGCCAGGCTGACACTCGTTATAGCAAAACTACACACATTTATTTCTAATACATTTAATATGCATTATATGTACATACTGCTCGTTCACAGTTCAATATCACACATATATTGTAAATAAAACTATCTTTTTGAATTTTTTCGTGAATTTATTTAGATTTTTGGTTCCCGACGTTTTGAATGCTTTGCAGCTCTCCGGCCAGGTGTTACTCGTCACAGAACTCTTGTGCTCTCTGGAACAAAGATTTTCCCACGATAGCTAACTGTGAGGGGTGGTGGTGAGATTCACCATTCAGGTACCTATCAGTATGGGTCTATGATTACGTAATGTTTGACATATCTTTTATGTATAATTATGTAATATATGGATAAACTAATGATTTAACTAAGATGCGTCACTAGGTATGTGTTACTCAAGCTATTTGTTGTAAGCTATTCAAGAACTAAGTTTCAACCAAATATGTTGAGCCATTTCAACTTGTTGGAGCAACAAACATACACACGTATAAACTTTCACAATAGTAGTCCGATATGAAAATTACCATATAAGCTGGAAAATGCCATAGCTCTTCTCATCCCACACATTCCGTCACATTAAGCATCCTCGTGGAAAATTGGTACGTCCCAAAAAGTTCGAAGAATACGCCTGAGTAAAAAAAACGTGTTACTAATATTAAAGAAAGAGAATGTATGTTAGTTGATCTCCATCTTCCTCGCGGCATCGGAACAGCTTTCATAGAGATACACAATTTATGAACTGGTGAGTGGACTATTGGTGCTTTTTATTCCATCGCGTCCCTAACACTGTGAAAATTAGTATTTATAGTAAATATTTTAAATAAAACTATTTTTTGGGACTTACTGGAGAGACGTGAAATCTCTCCTATGAACATAACTGCTGTAAAGCTTTCAAAACGTGAGAAACCAAAAAGCAAAAAACAAAATCCGCCAAAAGAATTCGAAAAGATAGTTTCATTAAAATATAAGATATTCGCGTTATAAGAAAGTATTATAATAAATGTCTTCCGAAGCTTCTAATATTAGTGAAGAAAAATTATTCTAGTACAAGCTAAATACATAATATGGATAGTCACTTAACTAAATATACTACTAGTTAAAAGCTTCGCCGCTAATCGAAGAACGTAGTAACTGAAATTATTGGAGCTTTTTGTAATATATGTTTATATCAGGAAAGTACAGCACTGGCCTACTAATTTAACATGTAAAACGATCTGTTTGTTATATGTTCGTTAAGCAAAAAACATTTTATCAATTTAGCCTTCTCTAAACAAATGATCGTTTACATTTAGCTACAACATCGTTGTCATGGATTATTTAATTAAGTACTGAGATTAAATATATAAAAAAAAAAAACAAATAATGTCAAATTATCTTTGTTTAATTTGTAGACATTTGATTCTTTATAAGAAAAAAATATATTTTTCTCCATAATTATTGTTGAAAATATGTTAAAAATTATGGTCACGTATGGTCTCTGATCTCTCTACACTCTAACTCTACAAAGAGGCTTGTATTTGTCCTCTATACTCCTGGTATATGGCCCGGTCCGCATTCACTGCAGATCTCTATTACGAGCTTATGGCAACCCCTCAGAGGCAACAACACTCACCTTTTTTAAATACGATTAGTTAAACATTAACTCTATATCGAATAATTGGAATGTAATGTGAACATATAGCCCTATAATTTTAAAGCGAATAATTAACAACATTTTTAAGCTCCTGGATGTATGTATCAACAAACGTATACCACGGTGTGTACGTACAGATTGACATGGAACTACTAGACAGTGAACGCTAAAACGGCATGTTTATCGGCTTTCAAAAGCGTAGTACCGATGTAAATTATCTGAAGAACGTAAATAGCTACTACTTGAGCTATAAACTGCCGCACTCCAGCTATAATGTTACGAAGTCGGTATTTTGCCATAAAATATATTATTGATGCTTTGGGAGAAAAGCTTAGTGGGAAATTCGATAGAACGTAACAGCTTATAGATTTTGACATATGAAATATTACCTCCCGTTCAGTACTGATTATTATTATGTGACACTCATTGAATACTATTACTCCGTACGTAATAATAATATAATAATTGCTGTCAGTTTGAAATGAGCTTAAACTATGGGTCTCACACTACAGAAATGTTTGTGTCCGAATACTAAGTTTAAGCTGCCGCTTGCTAATACGATGAAGAAAAACCTGTACGTTTATGAGAACCTAACTAGTTTTTAATAGACTTGTAAGCTCCACCAACCCACATTTGGTTAATGTGGTGGACTATAGCCAAATTATTTTGTGGAATTCTAATATTGCAGTCTACTTCACGCCAAAACGTCTGAACTATCATAATATACTACTGCCGATTCAAGAACATGGATCAAAAATTCAAATCTCGAGAAAATATGATCGCATATAAGTTATATCAATATTAAGTGTATAAATAGTTTAAATAAAAACTAAAAGTGTAGTGAATCGACCGTGACAGGACTCGAACCTGCAGTCTTCGGATCCGAAGTCCGACGCCTTATCCATTAGGCCACACGGTCCTTGCACGTCTTTAGAAATACGTACTAGTGCTGGCAGACTAAATACGTCATTGAGGACGTAATGGAAGCTAAATCAATAGTTTATACAAACTAAAATTAGTTTATTTACTTGCACAACATTAAGTTGGTGAAAAACTAGAAAGAATTCCAAAAAGTTGTATTAGATGCATTACGTCGTCCTAAAATAGGCCTTTATAATTAAAGCTCTTCCGTTTTTACTATAAAAAAAGCTATTTCACTACAAACTGATGGATTTTTAATATACGATAATAGTAATTCTTGTTATGTCAGCTAACACTAAAAATATGTTTAAAAATAAAATTTAAAATATTTCTTGATATTTGTATACATACCTAAGGACCGTGTGGCCTAATGGATAAGGCGTCGGACTTCGGATCCGAAGACTGCAGGTTCGAGTCCTGTCACGGTCGACTTTGTATTTTTTTATATGTAGTCAGAACATATGTATTGTAATTGTAATCCAAGTATTCCTACCATTTTTACATAACATCTTTAATCCAGTAAATAATATTATTATAGTACTTCTTGCAAAAAAATAATACAAAGCTAAGGAAAAATCATAAAAAAAAAAACCTTTTATTTATTATGTGACTGTAATAAATTATAAAAAGATCAAAGTTGTATGAATACTTAATTAGGTGTACCTAATAATAAAAAAAATATAATCAAATATACTGTTTCGAGTGACTGTAAGTCTTCAATTATGCAAAACATTTTTACTTGAGAATGACTGTACTAATATTTTGATCCGATGTATATCTGACGTAAAGAAACTAAGTTTTATTGTAATCCAGACATACTCGACCTATCCTCTCTACGTGATCTCAAAAAAAATCTGAGTCATATTAAGTGGTTGTGGACAGTCAAAATTATTACAGCGGCCGAAATTACAGACAGCTACCAATCTCAATAATACTCGTAATCATAACTTTTTAAATAAAACTATCTTTTCGGATTATTTCGCGGATTTATTTTGATTTTTGGTTTGATGATTGCTTTACAGCAATCATGGTCACGGGAGAGACTAAGGTATTAAACATCTCAAAGGTGTTATATACTTGTTACAGACAGTGCCAACGTCGGGAACCAAAAATCAAAATAAACCCGCGAAATAATCCGAAAAGATAGTTTTATTTAAAATGTCAAATATTTGCGTAAATCTAAGAAAGTATTAAATAATCATAAATATTATTAATAAATCGCAAAAGCACATATTATCTTATAAATGAATTGACAAATATAGCTCAATCCACAGCTACTGGTTCTTGCGAATATCCTTTCAAGACTTAACACCTGTACCAGCCTCCCGCGGCGTCTCCGCTAGCAATGCTAATGAGTTAGTGCGAGCTCGCAGCAGGTGTTGCTCTAAAGGACACTATATTTTGAATAACTGCAATTATTACCTATTTCTATAGTATTATAAATGCCAAAATTTGTTGGTTCGTTTGTTGTAATTAAACGGAGAAACTGAGCGACGGATCGACAATAATTTTAGCAAATACAACTTAAGCTAATTTTCCCGGCTTCTTACGCCAATAAATTAAATGAATGCCGTGAGATAATACTCTGCTGTAAAAATAAATAATTTGAATGATTCCTTATGGTTGAACATAGAACAAACAAGAACCTCACTCTACATTTCTTATAGTTTCATGGCAATTTAATCTAGTGGTCTGAATTAATATTGTTCAATATCTTTATATAGGACTGGACTTCTGTATTCGAATAATAGCAACTCACTTTAGTATAGATTTCTCAGAGGTGAGATATTTTCCTGCAATAAGAAGTATTCTATATGTTGACCCGGATAACCAGCTACCTACATACCAAATGTCATCAAAATCCCTCCTGTGGTTTTTCCGTGATGCGGTAACAGACAGACAAAAATTCTAAAAACTATACATTCGGCCTGTGTATCGATAATAATGTCTATTTCAATAAGATTTTCCAAAAAATATTTAATGTACAGATTCGGCTTAGTTACAATTTTATTATATTATGTATAGATTATTATAGTTTTATCTTCGATATAATAACTACTTATTGATTTTTTTTTCTACATATTTCTTCTATTATCATCATCACCACATATCTAGATAGTAAAAATGCGTACTGCGTGGCGATTTCTTCATCACTGTGCCTTGGCCTGGCTGAGGTATATATTATGTATCTAATATTTGAACCCAATATAATAGAAGGTACCAGTAATGATTTAGTGGCTACGATATGACACTCATACAAAAGTTAAACTGTTTACAATATCGAGGTTCGAGGATGTCGAGGTTTCAATATGATTATCTCATGCTTATGTTGTGAAATAAAGTGAATTCAACATTGAGAGGTGTGAGAATAAAGTGCCAGAAGCTGTGAGACCTTAAAATAGCTGAATTACTATGAATATAATTTTAAAATATCTATACGTATAATAAATTTATAATATTATTATTTTATGATGTTGCTCGTAATAACTTTGGATAGTATTTCAAGTCAATTTAGGAGCTTTCAGTTTTTGCGTGCAGCCGTCGCAGTCGCATTTGTCGTATAAGGAAATACTTTGAAGCGTATAATTCAAGTTAGAAACTTAGAAATCGTATTTAAATTATAAGGTGTGTTTTAAATGATTTATAAAAAGACTCTCGCTACATTTTTTATAGGTATATCTGTAAGGAAAAACATTTTTTTACTAATAAAACTTAAGTAAGTAAGTGTGTGTAGTAACATACATTGTGTGTCTACTATTATTTAAGTTAAAAAAAAAACACTTTCCTGAGGGCGGCATAGGGTCGTTTCAAAATTCAGCGTAATCGTAAATGATGGCAAAACTTTGAAGACGATTTTATTAATTTACATAATTAAATGAACTTTTTCAGTTGAGTCGCGAATATAATAAAAAGTTTACCTAAAATTAAGTAAATATGTACTTTTACAGAAGATGCCTATCTCTCGGTCTCGAAGACCACGTTGTGGTACATCAGATATCACTTAATGCACAATTAGTATGCCGCCCGCGCTCCCCGGCTGCGCGAGAGCAGTCACGCAAAATACATCCCAAATTTTTATGACCTGTTTGACTTACGATCTGCGTACATTAACATATAATAGATAGAAGATAGAAGTGAAGTAATTGTGGTTTTTTTCCGCTTTATATTGGATAGTAAGTAGTTTTGTTGAGTTTTGAAACTTAAATAACGATGTCGGGGATATTCTGATCAAGTGCACTTACAATAAATGTAAAATTTCATTATATAGGTCTACTCGTGCTAATATCGTTGAGCTACTCGTAGAAAGCCACTACTAACAGGAAAAAATTGGAGGCGAATTATACAAAAAATATATCAAAGCGTTGTAATTGCAAAAATAAAAAAAAACATTAAGCTTATCCTGTCGTAGATTAAATCCCTAATATACAAAATTCTTTTTTTAAGCAATTTATGCAACTTCCTCTCTTTTGTTAAATACAAAAGTGAGGTAGTTGCATAAATTGATCTTCATCTTTTCCTCCGTAAAATACTTGAGGCAAAGAAATTTGCAAAAGTTATTCATTTCATTTAACCCTTTTTATTTATATTTTCTAAAAGGCATTTAACAACAAACTCTTTACGGGACAGACTGGCACAAACACCTAATATCGTATTTATTACATTCTCATATATAAGAGAGAAATGCACGGTCTACCTCATAGGACGCAGTACTTCACGTAATCCGAATACTTACTCTTCATGAAATATCAATATTATGGAACTATATTACATTACAATAAAAAGAATTGGCCTTAATTACGTATTTATTTTTGGAAAATCCGTACAGTACGTGATCGCCTTTGTAATTTACGGAAGTCATCAAATGCCAAAAAATACCAATTTTTATAGCAAACGGTTTTTCTCTAACTCCTATTAAAATTAGTAGCGACATAAGTGTCTGGATTAGTAGACACTGCTATCGCCATACGAGACAAATTTTGCAATAATTAAAAATCGAGTTCCACGGGAATAAAGTAAAGCCATTCATTTAAAGTACCTGCAGTATACAAAGTGCTTAATTGGCCCTATTCCATTAAATAATCGCCATGTGTCATGCAGTGATCAATGATCGATGTGTATAAAATGCAAAGTACAGTCGGCGCCGCGGCGAGCTGCCGGCGTGTTCTTGCACCCGTGTATTTCCTACGACAGTCCGCCGTTAGATGCGCTATGCGTCGAGATATGTGCTGCGATCTAACCTCTATACATTATTTAATATTTTTTTATAAACTAAGGAAAAGAGAACTTTAATTGTAATATAATAAAACTTTTAATGATTTTTTTTACCCAAGAGTAGAGTCACTCTAAAAAGTGCGTGGAAAAGTTGACTCGAAAGCACTTCTATGAAATGATTTTTCTGATTTATATAGATTACTTTTTTAATTTTTTTAAATTGAAACTTCTTTAGAATCGTTGTGATTTGAAATTGGATGAAACGAAAATGCGACACTAAAAAGAGATAAACACATAAATATATAGGATTAAGCTGGCGAGAGAATGAGATAGAATACATTCCCATGTTGCCATGGTAACTGTCGTTATTGTCTGACAAATATATAATATTATTCTTTCCGTATATGATATTCTATAAATATATGATTGAACTATGCCTAATATGCCTTATTTAATTATTAATTTGTTTTAATAATTTAATTGCGATATTTGCCAAAGAAGTTTTACTTCAACCACGCGCAAAGGTTTAGTTTTAGTCGATATTATGAAAACTTTATTATAAAATGCCTTAAATTTCTCAGTAATTTTAATTTTAAACAATATTACTATTTTTATGATTATCTTATAATTAAATGCTTTCTACTACGTCTATTTAAGATTTTTTTTTTGAAAAAAATCGATTCTTATGCGCTTATATTAAAATTAATTTATTTACTTTAGGTTACTAAATTAAAAAAGAAATAATTTAACATATTCCGATAACAATATATATTATATATGTTATACTCAGAGTAAAATATCGCAATACAATTCGCCTCGAATGAGAATCAAACCTGCAACCTTAGGCGTAACATGCATACATAACGAAGGTCATTATTATAATTTTATTACAAATTAAAATCAAAAAACGACAATAAAGAAGATTTATTACATATAATTCATCTTACCAAAGTAAATTGGGGCCACATCGTGACGGATCGGTTTCTGAACTTACCTACCTCTAGTTAAAAATATAAGAAAAGTGGACTAAGATTATGACAGCAATTAATTCGAGCCCGTTTTATGAGCGACCGGTCGATATTCCCAGAGCAGTTATTGTTTAATTTGTCACGTGAGCTCGTTAGCTTTATGGCTGCTCTAATTCTGCTCCGTACTTGCCCAACTGTTGAGATAAAGCTCCGTGCACACCGCACTCGTCTATAGTGTTGTACAAGTTGGGAGATATAAAGTAATGGAATTTAGTAAGGGAATAGATAATTTATCATTATTAATATTAATAACTCGATTAAAATAATCTTGACAAACTTTTATTAGAAGGTGTGTTTTATTTTAATATTTAGTACCTATTACTTTATTGCTAAAAAAATCAATAGTGTAACGACGTGTTGAGTTTGATATAATTTAAAGTTTATTTTTTTCTTTCTAGAGCATTTAAATAAAAGCTTGTTTTTAAAAATGTTTTTTTACAATTATTTTATACTAACCATTCACTAGGTTGCTTCCCCATACAAAATTTTATCCCCATTTTCACCCCTTGAGGGATGATCTCCGTTATAAAAACTATTTTATGCCCTTCTCAGGGTTTCAAACTATCTTCTTATAAAATTTTATGTAAATCGGTTCAGTAATTTCGGAGCTCATTCGGTACAAATAAACCTCTCTTAAACATCAAACAACGAAAAAATCTTTCCTCTTTATAATATTAGTATAGATATAGATAGAGATTAAATCACAATATATTAAGCATAATACTTTATATAAGTTTCTTTTTGTATAACTGTATTTTTACAAATTTTGTTTTCAACAAAATAACAATATTTAACACTATTAATATTCATGTTAATTACCCATTAGAATATATTATAATATAAGATCTTCAAACATTTGATTTATAAGCGAGGTATGTGTGTATATACAGTGTGCGGTCGCCCTAGCCCGGCGTGGTCCAACTCGCCCAAACTCTATCATTACCGGTCATAGAAAGTAGCGTCCAGCGGTTGATATGATAACTGTAATTAATATAATTTGCCGAACCTCGCCGCGGACCGCAACTTGCGAAACTACCTGCTACGCGGGATGTACTCAGTCTAAGTACGTACCCTCACTCTACCTATGTACGTGCTTTGTTCAGTTTTGAAGTGTTTTTTTCAAATCTCAATTTATATTATTTAAAATTACCGCAGACCTGTATTTAGATAAAAATCCTTAATTTTCTACACTGTCTTGGATTATTTTTAATTTTCATTTATCTATACTAATTATAATAATTTGTTTGTTTGTACTGAATAGGCTCCGAAACAACTGGACCGTTTTGGTAAGAAGATAGTTTGAGATCCTGGAAATAACATAGGATAGCTTTTTTCCCGGAAATCATCCCTTAAGGGGGTGAAAATAGGGATGATTAAATTTGTATGGGGAAGTAATCTAGGGACGAACCCGAGCGAAGCGAGGATTAGTCGCTAGTTTAAAATAAAGTTTAAAAATAGATTATTATCAATTATACCATTTTTAGGGTTCCGTAGCCGTAGGGTGCTAACGGAACCCTATTATTCTCCTCCGCTATTCGTCCGTCCGTCTGTCAGAGAGAGGTATCTCGTGAACGGTAATAGGTAGAGAGTTGAAATTTTCACAGAGTATGTATTTCTATTGCCGCCATAACAACACATAATAAAAAAACAAGAAACATTTTTCCAACGTTTAATACATTACATACATACATAGAGTTGTAAAAAAGCGTTTACTACCGGGAACCAACACAAATAAAACACTCAATAGTACTGTAACACTAACCACTGTATAAATCTCTTTTCAACACAAACTCAAAAATAATTTTCTATTGGCTCGGGTCATAATATCGATGTGCGTCTTTAATAGCGCGTTTTAACTTACCCGTACAGCCATCTATTGACATACTATGACAACTAAACTAATTAGACAGAGTAAAAGTCATATTAATAAAAAGTACATGTACGATGGTACGGAACCCTTGCCTTGACTCGCACTTGACTGATTTTTTAAGAAGATTTAACAAATTCATTTATAACAACATACTAATGTGTAATTTAATACTTTAGCTTTTTCGAAAAATAAAAATGCATCATCATTATAGAATTATATATAAAAAAGTCGGAAAGTCAGAATATTCGACCGTGACAGGACTCGAACCTGCAGTCTTCGGATCCGAAGTCCGACGCCTTATCCATTAGGCCACACGGTCCACGCTATCCCGAACAAATATTTGCAACACCTCTCAGCGCTAAACCCTAGGATTGATGAAATAACGTTTTTCTTTTTTTCTTTTTGTATCAATATTCATAACAACCAACGTGTTTTATTCGTAGCAGCCTTTTTAAGTAAATATTCTATATAAGTTTAAAATTACTGTAATCGATTCAATAAACGTCTTTTTAGTAATAGAAATACTTCTACACATATAATAAAATTCTAACTAGGTCTGGGTGTTAATGAGTTAGTACCTATTTATTTTTTCGTTTTGATTTTCCATCCCTTGCAAAACCATAACAAAAACTCGATTACAGTATCGAGCATTCACTATCTCACTATCGTACTCTGGACTTTCCATGGATTCCCTGGACCATTAAAATGGAAGCCATTCTTCATCTATTCTTTATCCCGCGGTAAATTTTCATTCCCATATAAAAGAAGATTCTATCCTCACATAAATTTGCTATTCACTAAGTTACTGCTTAGGCACTTCGAAGCTTTAAACACGGCGATTAATTATTATTATAGTGTAAATTCTCGTGAAATAACAACTATGAAACTCACGTATTCGTAGTTTCTATTCACCGTACAATAATATATAGGTATCACGTACAGCTAGCCGTACAGCTAGCCGAGCGCAGGGCGCTGCCCGCGGGATGAGCGCTGCGCTAGGAAGCTTGACGCGTGTTTTATGATCGAGATTGCATCTCTGGGCATTTTATGTTAATACGGGTCCCAGATCTCGATAAATTGCTTCTCGTTTTATTGCCATAATTCGATGTAACGCTACTTACTTGACCAGACTTTGCTTAATTATAAATAATGAAATATTTTTGTCAGATTACTCGTAGTTTTAGAAACTAATGTAAGAGTTGCCAAGTCACTGGTATAAAATCTGCGTAATGGTGTATAGATATATAAACCGAAAAGCTTATATAGTTTCTAATATTTTCTTTTGTAATATTACTTTTACAAATACAAAATGTTATAAGATCATAAATGTATAAATAACGTGAAATAAGTAAAAAAATATATAGGTATAATAAAAGATTATGTACATTCCATATCAATTAAAATAGTTAAGAGTGTATGTTGGTTTGCTTTTCGCAATATGTTAAAAGTGGGCTGAAAAGTGATATAAACTATTTTGATAAAGTATGTAGTTAGAATATATATACATATATACCCAAGGAGGGTTGATGTCAGGCGGCCTCCTGCCTGGGGGCCTGCGGGTCGTAAGACTTTTGCCAAATCCTATCAGCAGTACAGAAGATATACTGAGCTAACCCCAAGTGATTGGGAAATGGGCAGAAAGATGATGATATAAAGTTAGAATAATTAGAATATTGCAACAAATCATTAAAGGCGATATACTAAGCGTAGTCGGGTCGCTAATTATTATAGTTGTTATAAAAGATAAGAATTTGTAAAAAAAAAACTAATTAAATGCCACAGACAACTATTTTTATATATGTATATGCATAGTATAATAAAGATCCTTGTGTAGATTGGGTTCACTTGTGAATGCAGCATTAGTGTTCATCCTCATGTTAATATTTCTTAACGGACTTCCACCGCAACTCATCTCGATCGAGAAGGCCTCTCTCTACTATAGAGCTATTACAAGCAACGCCATTTATTTACACTCTATTAAACACTATTTTAAAGGTCCATACAAATATGAAGGTAAATAAAACTAGCATTTGCCTGCGTATTTTAAAAATAACGGATTTTCATACAAACTTCTAACCTCTTTTTTATACTTTTAGGGGATGAATTAAAAAAAACTTACCACTCTCTATATTCTATAAGAAATCTAGCTGCGTTAAGTTTGTATGATTTATACTATCTGAGTTCAGTTAGTTTCATTTGAAGCTTAGCGACTTTCAGTCACTCGGGGATATTTAGTTTAAAATGTATGTATTATAAAGTAATATTTTGGACTTTTGCGTAATAGAATAATCATGATCCTTGTATAGTCACTATGAATAGTTATTTCGTGCGGATATGATGAGCCTGTAAATAAGTAGATTAGTATTTAAAGCTCGATGTTCACGGTAGAAAGGGGATTTATGCGATGAGTGAGTCAGCGTCGCGTGTGAACTCTGTTATCTCAAAGTTTAACTTCACATACTCGTAAGTATTGAAAATGACAATTGTTTAATTTTCCGCATTACTTACTTATAAGTAAACAAGCGACTTACCCTGGCTTTGTTCGCGCATGACTATAGGTTCCGAACAGTAGCATATGTTTCATTCTCAATAACATAAATAATCTGACATAATTCGATTCGCACACGAAAATATCAGAGGTGCGACGCTCGAGATTTGAACCCGCTTCACTCGGCTTACCAAGCGAACGCGTTACGACTTTGCTACCGCTGTCTATATTTTTTATTTTGCTTTTATTTCTCCCAAATGTATGGAGACATATAGCTTCTCAAATGACAACATTGATCCTAACAACAGATTTAGATATTATGTAAAGTGGACTGATACTAAAAACTATCAGTTAAAAATACGACTGCTACCTAACATTTAACTATGAATAATAATATAATAGTGTTTATGCGGCAGTTAAAGCAAACCGTTAACGTCTTCACAGACACAAAACACATCAATGTGTTTACGAGCTACGTTATAATAGATAAATAGACAAACAGACACTGAAGTGCGCGTGGGAGGAGCTCTTGAGGAGCGCGCTCAGGGATCTGTTAATTGAACGACAGCCGGTTGCCTTTAATTTTAACTTAAATAATATTAATAGTTAGATGCTTAGAGAATGTAAGATAATATTATGTATGTATTGATTTAAATTCCAAGTAAAAAGAGATACAATAATAAAAAAAAATGGTGTGTAGTACCTATGTAAAAAATATTAAATGCATAAAAAGCTATTTTTTGGTAATATATCATGTCTTTTCTTTCAATTATAACACAAAATGGTTAATCATCATCCGCAATAAAAATAACCCTTGTCACTTTCCCACGATCACTGTACCTTAAGTCACATACTTTATCTATGCTAAAACCACGTCGATCTGTTGCCCACTGTGTGTTTGTGTGTCACACGTGTGTGGATGGAAAACAAATAAAAAAGCAGCAACACGCTATCGCATATAGAGTAATACAGTAAATATTCATAATTGATACAACGATTGAACAATCGGAGTAACAGATTGAGAAGTTTATATAGAGCTAAATTACTGGCCGTATAGCGATATAGGCTGATTTTCGTTACAATACATTTAATATCTCTCACTGCCTACCTGCTATACCTACATATAAATACAAAAAAAAAATAATCCACTACAAAGTCATAAATCATACGATTTTATACTTGTAATATTTTGAAGCAAAATATTTTCCTACTACCCACGTATCTACATTCATTTATATACGCCAAGCATACTTATTATATTGTAGTGGTGTGTGCCTCCCTCCTATTAGTAATATAATAAATATAATATGTAATCCTAGCATGAATAAAGTAGTCTTACGTCGACACTCGAACAATCTCATTACTCTCCTCTTTACATGGCGACCCTGCCAGGCGGTGCGCGTGCAGTATCTACACGAAGCGCGCGCACTGCCCATCGCTCAGGAAAATAAAGAAAACATAATAAAATATCATAAAAAAAATATATTAAAAAATGAAAAATTTAAAAGAAGAATATTATAGCGAGGAGAATATAAAAACAAGGATATGGACAATATATTATTTAACCTACGATGAACTATGAAGTGGGGAAAATTATGACATCGGACTCTACTTATAATTACGAAGACGCAAATTAATTAAATAATTAATTAAAGAAACTACTGGCTGAGTGATTCATTTCATCATTTTGGAGCTACAGAAAAAAGAAGATGCATTTAGAAAATTCATATGAGGCTGTCTGGACGAGCTGGAGCCAGCGAGCAACGAGAACAGTGGCCGCCACCAGTTCCAGCGTACTCCAATGTTCCAGAGAGGTCGTCGGGACTTAAGATGAAGAGGATAAAAAGAAATAAACAAAGAATGCTAAGCCAAGGTATAACTAAGATTATTGAATAAAATCAATATTACTGTGATTTAACGGTATGGAAAATTAGAATAATATTTTTAATTGTATAGGTATCATTATAAAATCTAAACTAAAAAAAAAACTTAAAAGAAAAGCTTACCAAGGAATTTCTAAATATTAATATTAGCCGCTAATGACGTATTTTATGTATAATTGTACTGATAGGTAAGTCTTTTTTTTCCACAAAAGCTTAATAATTGCAATATCTAAGTTTTTAATATCTTGTAATTTATAAAGAATATTTTAAATTAATAGTTGAACCTTAATTTAAACTATTGGAATATACATAACATGTAGAAAATATTAAAAATAACAATATAAACGAAAATGTGCAAAATTTGATTTGACTGAATGATTAATTATAATTTAAACCATGATAAATTTTTTAAATTACATTTGGTAAAACACGGTTTTCTGACGCGATGTTCACTAAATATCAATATTAAAAAAAAAAAAATATTTTAATCATGAAAATTAACACGGCTTAGATACATTTTAAATTTATTTTAATTCTAATGTCAATTTAATCTCATTGATTGGCATACTCGTATATACATATTATGCATGCACTAACTTAACATATTATTTAGTGAGTAAAAAATATATAATAAAATTAAAAATGTTAAGCAAAAATGTCACTTATAAATAAAATATCAGTGCACTCCACTATATCAGTATATCAGTAGGTAAATCAAGTAGAGGTGTACACAGTTATTTATAAAATAATACAAGTATTTGCCATAAAAAAAGATGTGAAAACATAAAATTATTATTTTGAATCGATCTATTAAAAATATTTCCAAATAGCTAGTTCTTAATAACAAATTGTTTTGTTAAACTTAATACTGATTCTCATATAGCAAAAGATTACAAAATCGTGTATGGGAATGGCATTCATAACAAACATGAATCGCTCGCGCTGTAGTTTCCAATTGCATTGATCAGCGAATATTTGAACATTAGTATTGTGTAATGACTTTACTTATCTACTATTTAAATATAATCGATATTTATGATTTTTTAACAAAATAAATATAAGAAAAAAAGTACAAGTATAACAAAAGAAATATCGTTATTAATAACTGAAGAAAAACTATTTTCTTTTATTTTATGTATGGGATAAGAAATGTTAAGATACTTAAGTTTTGTTTTGATTGGCAAGGATTGTATAATTTATTGAAAGGTTTGACTGATAAAAATAAATTCAGTAGTGTTTTAAACACATTGGTTAGTGTAAATTGAAATATTAACTTATTTCAGCAATGAATAAAAGTCGGAATGTCAATAGGTAAAGCACAGGATCTGGTTGATAATTAGCTTTTTCACTGATAGTCGGGTGCGCAACCGAGTATTATGGCAATGCTAAGAAGTCAATGAGAACTTTTTTTTAGACAGCAAGGTTTTGGAAGGGATAAAAAGTACGTATGGTATCGAGTTAAATGCAAAACGCATTATTATTGTTGCCCACATATACTTTATCATGCTGTACGCGAGACGTCTGCGTGAAAGTTATAGTGTGAAAGGCTAATATAAAATTATAATTAAAAATATATAAAAGGTTAACCAAGAATTAAAGAAATGTTTAAAATGTGGGAGTGTTCCGGGCTCTCCATATATAAAAATAAATAAATGTAAAAATAAGTACAAGGCCGTGAACCCCTGAAAATATAGAACTGGGGATGTAAAAAAAAAGAAAGAAATATGTACGAGGAACTATAGTTCATGAAATAAATCTCGAGAGAAAATAAATATAAAAAAAAAAATATATGAATATATGGTATTAGCTATGATATGGTATTAGCTATGCAATAAGTTCATGTTAACGTTTTGTTGTAACGTACGACATAGAAAATGTAAACGAAATAAAATCGCATGCGTATCCTGGACTGACTTAATATGTATAACCTGATCATGATCATAAGATTATATTATAATTTTTTATTTTTTTTATTCAATTAATTTTATGTTTTTTTTAATTACTTTATTTTACCTAGATTTGAAATTATATAAATTTAGTGCCTAAGTTCCATTGTATTTTATTTTAATCTTCAATATTAAATGTATTATTATGATATAAGATTCAGGGTTCATAAAAAAATATATTTAAATATTTCATTTTGTAATGTCCATATTATTGATAACAATATTAGATGACCAATATATTTTAGTACAATTTAATGTATATTTAATCAGAAGTAATTTTTTTTATCCTATGTATCAACAAAATAAATTGTAAAAAAAAGTCCATAGAGAACATTTTTTTTTTAAAATATCGGGGGAGGTGTAGTGGTGTGTGCCTCCCTCCTATTAGTAATATAATAAATATAATATGTAATCCTAGCATGAATAAAGTAGTCTTACGTCGACACTCGAACAATCTCATTACTCTCCTCTTTACAATATCACCTTCCTTCTTGGAAGTCGGTTAATTACTCTGTTACCACAAATTCCTACTGAAAAATTATGTATGAGTCGACAGCATATCGTTTGAAACAGCTCAGAAGGATTTTTCAGGAAAACAAATATTTGGCAATCAACAATTATATTTACTGCTTTTTCTGAATACTCGTATTACATTTATATTAGAATGCCAATGTTCGGCTGTCCACTTGACACATCAAAAATCCATTATCAAATCCACAAACTGGCACATAAAATAACTCAATGTAACACGTTTGTAAATTACATTGTCATTACCAGAGTATAACTTACATTGTACTTCAATTTTGTTAAAACAAGCACATTTTGTGTTTTACCAGAGATATCTCGATGATCTTGGCAGCCTCACATCGTCGAGCCTCCCACGCGGCGGAAGTTGACCGAGCTTGAGCAAACGAGAACATACTACCAATCATATTTATCGATGACAAATTTGTTTTAAACTAAGTTTTAGCTGCGGCATTACTTCTTCTTTTGGTAACTGCTTGTTGGTAAATTTTGTTAAATACCTTATACATGTTTTATGTAAGCCATATTTTTTGATTTTTTTGTGAAATAAAAACTGAGATGTACATTGGAGTTGAGAAATTAATGGTGCTACAACCCTTGACTTCGGAATATACTTACATAAGTTTTACCAACGAGTATACATACCTATAATAAAATTGTAACTAAGCCGAATCTGTACATTAAATATTTTTTGGAAAATCTTATTGAAATGGACATTATTATCGATACAGAAGCCGAATCTATAGTTTTTAGAATTTTTGTCTGTCTGTCTGTCTGTCTGTCTCTCTGTCTGTCTATCTGTTACCACATCACGAAAAAACCACTGGAGGAATTTTGTTAAAATTTGGTATGATGATAGCTGGTTATTCGGGTCAACATATAGGATACTTTTTACTGCGGGAAAATGTGTCATCTCTGAGAAATCTATACTAAAAGTTAAAACGTAAGTAGGGACGAACCCGAGCGGAGCGATGGTGAGTCGCTAGTTATAATATATGGATGTATGTATTATAAGCAAACAGACATATATCTTTCTTTATATATTCGTATTTCTTAATCGATAATTTTCTAGTATTTGTTTAATGAAACCCGAATGTACGAGAAATATTGACTTAATCCATACGTTTGCTTTATAGATGGCTTCTAATAAATCGAGGCAAAAAAAACTACCTCAACTGAGCTAATATCACAATCGATGTTTACCACATTTTTCTTTGCTTTACTCTGTCTACATGATCAAGTATACAGGAACAATTTACCTATTATTTAATTTTAAAATAAACAGTGCTACTTAAAAGTTTAAAGACAGAGTTTACTTGAGCAAAATATTTCTAATCTACCTAATTTTGTATGTATAACAAAATGTTTGTTAGTTGCTTGGTTTGTCTTTCACGCAACAACGAAGTAAGAGATTGGCGTGATTATTTGTATTGAGATAATTAGATTTCAAATAAGCTTTTACTTTTTAAGTATAGGTATGTTACGCAATATCTCCACGTCCTGTCTACAATGTAAATAAATAAAATAAATATGTTGGGACATTAACACACAGCACCATCTAGTTCCATGGTAAGCTACGAGGCTTGTGTTATGGATACCAGATAGCTGATACACTACACATATATAACTTTTTAAATACATACATATTATAAATATAAACATCCACGACTGGAGTACAAACATTCGTGCTCATCGCACAAATGAATGCGCTCAGCGGGACTTGAACCCGCAACTGCTGGCACAACAATTTTAATAATTTATTTTAGGTTGTATCTATATCAAGGGTGGGTGCCTTATTTTAAACAAAATTTCACTCCTAAATTGTGGCTGTAGCTTCTACTTCTAGAGGCTAGCGCTAGTTAGTAATATTTAGGATACTCCAATGAAAAACAAACATGCTTTACCCATTTTATTATACAGAACCCAAAAATAATTCCTTATAACCCAAAAATTTTAAGCTTCGGATTATAAAGATAGGCAATCAATAAGAACTAGACAGCTTGACAAATAATCGAAGCAATTAAAAATATTGACTCTCCCAGCCTGACCAGCAGCGTCGTCCAACATGAAACATCGATAAGTGGGTGTGACAAAATACAATGATAAAGTGGCTTTATCTCGGGCGTGCCGCGGAAACAACGACTAATTGCGGCGAGATTTACGACCTCTCGCCTAACACCGCCTCCCTCTGCCTCTCGTGCGTGTGCCCGCGCCACCTCCAGCCTCCTCGCGGCTCCTCATGAGTTCTCGTTGCAGCCGATCGTAATTATGGAAATACCTACAAATAAGATAAATAATCCCGTTAATGTCACCATACGTGCAGGTTTTTATGGGACGTTACTATGGAATCATATAGAATATTGTTCTAATATTATTATCAATGATCAAAAAAAATATCTATAAAACTCTCTGGCCGTTGAACTGAATTTCTGAAAATAATTACATCGGTTAGTTGTTTTGTGCCTTTTCAAACAACCAATATATATTCAAATATTTTTTACAGCATCATTTTTTTTTTTGCTGGGCGTCTGTTAGTTTTTACTAGAGATATTTGTGCTTATAATATATTATACTAGTGTGTGTTATATTCACAATAAGGAATGTAATGTCCTCCCGACCGATTTCACGGCCACGGCGGCTAATCTCGCTGAGACTAGCCAACTGCGCAGGAGATATTATAGTGCACAAGTACGCGCGCAAACACAAGTGCACTTTGTATTCCTTTCACTCTCAAAGTCTGAGGGGACGATACTTTCACGACTAGTGAGAGTTAAGGCGCAGGACCGACGACTTTACGTGCTCTCCGAGGCACGGGGGTGAAACACCGCCAACTTCCCAACTCCGGGCTATTATTGCTGAGAATATCTTAACAGAAAAACACAGTAATTAAACTTGGCCCTACCCGGAACTCGAACCCAGGATCTCCGGATCTGCAGCCGTGCATGCTAGCCACTAGACTATCGAGGCAGTAAGGAATGTATCTATACTAATGTTATAAAGAGGTAAAGTTTGTAAGTTTGTGAGGTTGTAAGGGGTAATCTCTGGATCTACTGAACTGATTTAGATGAAATTCGGTAAGAATATAGTTTGAGTTTTATCCTACTTCAGGGATGAAAGTTTGTATTGGGAAGCAAGCTAGGGACGAACCCGAGCGAAGTGACGGTGAGTCGCTAGTACACTATAAGTTAAAAGTTAGATTGAGTTAAAAGGAGGATGACCCTTAGCAGTCCCGCCTTATTACTCAAAAGCGTTGTCACCGTCCACACCATGCTCTATAACGCACCATAATTTATGATTGTTGGATAGTTTTATTTTTTATTATTAACACCTCTGTGTCACCGATAACTTCATATATTTAAATACGAATGTCGATTACGACAATGTCCCTCGCGGGGTCCGCTGTCCGCTACCCGGGCTGTCGCTATCGTCATTATCTATTGATTTTAAAATTGAATAAAAATTCCCGTGTAACGTATAGTTTAACGCCTCCGTCAGTAAGTGGCCGATAAAATACATCAAAGTGTGATATTCGTGATTTATTTATACGGTATGGCATTTGTCCTCGACTCTACTGTAATATTTTACAAAAGAGAATGTAACGCAATATAGGAAAAACATTATTCTTTTAGTTCAAATAAAAAATATCTTTGTTTATGACACCAAGAACATGTTATAAGCCATTAAATAAATAGTGACGTAGACTGAATCACGCTTCTCTCGAGCGTATCCACTATCCCTAGATAACTTTGCGACTTAATATAAAATCATCGACTTCTATTTATATCCATATCCATACTAATATTATAAATGTGAATGTTTGTGAGGATGGTTGGTTGGATAGATTTTTGTTATTCTTTCACGTCAGAACGACTGAACGGATCTGGATGAAATTTGGCACAGAGATAAGATTATAGTTTGGAATAGCACATACGTTACTTTTTATCCCGGAAAAATGTACGGTTCCCGTGGGATAAATTTGTTTTTGTCTAGGGACGAGTCGCTAATATGTATATAATACAACTATTTTACTCCAGCAACTTACTCTTGCCTTGCTCGAGTGCATCCTTAGGTGCCTAACAAAAGCCTATGCGCTATTCCAGCTCATAGTCTATCCGTGTAATAAATTTTATCTAAATCAGTCGAATCATTTCAGCATCAAGAAACAACACTCATACAAAATCAAGTATAAGTGCAAATTATTGCATATAATAATATTATATTAATAATGTACTTTTGGCAAACGATGAACGGCACCTTTTGGCAAATTTTATTACTAACAGTAGACTACGTGTTACTCCATGCCATAGTAACATACGTACACACATGCAATCATTTGCATTTATTGTAGTAGTATGATATTTTTAATTAATATATTAAAAATTAAGAAGTGTTTACATATTTAACTCGGGTCTTCTATTGGTAAACTTCAGTTTTACTTTTGGTCGAACTCGAACTGTTTAAGTTAACTGCTAACTTGTTTACTGCCAAAATGCAATAAAGACTCAAAGCTAAATGTGAACGTAAATATACAGGTTGTACTAAAAAATCAATCAAAATCAACCGATTTTAATGTAAACATAAAAAAATTGCATAACAACCTCATAGTCATAACCATTTTCAACGTCTATTGCATCGATATAGAAAGTCACGATCCTGAGAACTTCATTACATACAAGCTCCCCGCCCGGCGTCGCCCGCGGCGTCTTCGGACCGTTATCTTAATTGATCTTCGCCACGCCTCGGGCTCTTAATCTACCCGACAATTAAACCGTCCCTCGCGCGAACTCGGGACTTCCGTAAGGTTACCAAACTGAGTTATAAATTCGCTATCGACGCAAATGTAATGAGAAACCCGCCATGAAATATGAGTACTGCCTTCTACTAAAACTATAAGTCGAATTATTACGATTTACATAAATTAATTGTGTTATTTGTATAAGTACTTACTATAGTTAAGGTGTCTATTGCACGTTTAGACTGGGCAATAGAAATTCTTAGAAAATTTTAATGGAACAATTTTACCTATCATATATGAGCTCATATACATAAAGCTAAATACATAGACTGTTTTTAAAAAGAAAAAATATAAATATAAAAAAAATGTCTAATATAATTTACAATAATTCCTTTATAAACTCAGTCCCTACAGAAATTAGTATGACAATCCTCATTGTGAACGTTCTAAGGACCGAGTACGTCGTCCATTATACACAGATATGAGTAGGTACCTGATACATCCTATTATAATATCCAAAGTCAATATGACGTCTGATTTATGATTTACACTGGAAAGTAACTATAACGTAGTTCACTGGTCACTAGCTATTCGTGTACAATATGCAATAAATATCAATAAGCCTTTACACTATGACATTGGCAGGTATTACTTTCAAAAAGTGGAAATGCCAGAGCTCGGTATGCAGAAGCGTGTCGTTGTAATATTGAAATGAGCTTAATATATTATTAGATAGCCACTTAACATTAAAGTCTAAACGAATGGCTTTTTTTAACATAAATAAATAATCGTTAAGGTACTTTGGTTTATTTTTTAAATATTCGATTTCCGCAAACCAGCCAATATAATTAGGATAAAGTATCATCTATCATACACTTATTTAATCATAACTTTCTTCTATACAGATAAATAAAATTGGAGTGTCTGTTTGTAATATTAAAATAACCGCTTTTTACTAAATGTATATGGATGTATACACGGTACATATACCAAAATAACATTTTTTACCATTTTTGTCTGTCTGTCTGTTTGTTCTAACTAATCTCTGAGACGGCTGGACCGATTTTATCGGGACTTTCACTGGCTGATAGCTGATGTAATAAGGAGTAACTTTTATTTTAGAAAAAAAAATAGGGTCCCTCGAAAAAAAAATTAAAACCAAATTAATTAATTAATTTTGTTTTGGGAAGCAACTTAGGGACGAACACGAGTGAAGCGAGGGGGTGAGTCACTAGTTATAAATAGAAACTAAAAAAGTCAACTTATTCCCAAATTCATTTCATATCAACTGTAATTTAATAGCAATATATATTTTTAACGTACCTTCTTATCCATGAAACGAACATGTACGAGTATACTGTAGCTATCATACCAACATAAGTTTAAAGAAGGTCCTACCTAATAGAAGCACGACTCGATACCTGAATGAGAGTGCATATCATATTTGTCACCCAATACCTCACTAAATAACACGCGTACGTTCGAAAAATTAACGTAAATCAACCGCACTTGTGTATCGAGTATCGACAATGTACTTAATAAGTATATACGTAAACAGGCTGTTCCCAAATGTGCACACGACATGACATCACGATAGATTTTCCCTTAGATCATTTTACTAATTCTTTTTAAATATTATAACTGTTAATCAGAAACTATAGTAAAATTTCATTGTTCTCTGACATATTTGTTAGATAAACATGTCATAGCATTCATTCTCAGACATTGACCAGCTAACACTATATATTTTAACTAGCGACTCACCCTCGCTCTGCTCGGTTTCGACCCTAGATACGTTTTAACGGTTAGTATAGATTTCTCAGAGATGAGATATTTTCCCGCTGTAAAGGGTATCCTATATGTTGACCAGGGTAACCAACTATCATCATACCCAATTTTATCAAAATCTGTCCAGTGGTCTTCTCGTGATGCGTTCCCAGACCGAAAGACAGACAAAAATTCTAAAAACTATAGATTCGACTTCTGTATCGATAATAATGACTCTTTCAATAAGATTTTCCAAAAAATATTTAATGTACAGATTCGACTCAGTTAGAATTTTATTATATGTATAGATTTAACCATTCTTATATAAAGTATTTAATACTTTTATCAGACATGTCCATATTTAACAATAAGTATTGTTTCTAGAAGTTAATATGAAAATGTAGATTGTAGAAGTACTTTTTAAACAGCCTGTATGTAGCCGAGCTGTATAGTGGTACAAGGAAACGTTTATACAAAGGTCGCAAGGTCGATTCTGGGCAAGCAATTGAATTTTACCAATGCCTAATTTGTATTTTCAATTAACCTTATGTTTTGGTACTAAGGAAAACATACATGAATGACATACATACACACATTTTAAAACATTTAATACCGTTAACTAAGTAGCAATTACAATTTGCCTTAGAGAAGTAATAGAAAATAGCCGAATGAAATGTATACGCTCATGGATACGCTCCTATTTACGTTAAAGATCATCATAGAACACGCAAAGTCAAAAAACCAGTAGAAAAAGAAAAGTTTTACGTCTAAATATACTTTGTGAGATCATCATTTGATTTGTAAGTAGTTTTCAGTTTTATAAAAAGTAACGATATTGAAGCTTCATTCATTGTAAGTTAAAATGTTTTAGAATCATTCATAATCTAATGTGATACTCATATATTGATTTTCCTTACAGACAGATAAACAAACTTACTAATTTGACACCTGCCCACTAGTCTCTACGTATAAAATTAACTTAAAGATTTAATAACGTATTCAACTAAGTTACACAATTGTAGAGTAAGCACAGCATCAATTTTAATCAAAAAGTGTCCCTTACAGTAAGTATATCTTCAACGAGGGGCAAAGGTAAACTGTTCATAAATAATTGATTATCATCTCATACCCGTTTAAATCAATTTCCATTACATTAAATTCTTAATGAGTACTTTCTATGCAATACGTGATTTATAGTAAATAAATACACCATAAAAATCATAAAATTATATCGAGAACGATTCATTCCATGGTGTTAAATGGCGATATATAGCGGGTTCGAGGCCGGGTTAAGCTGCAAGAGGTTTGTTTGTATTTGTAATAATATACTGTAAAAGGCTAATAGAGGAGAGTCTAATCGCTACAGGTCAGCCAATGAACGATATGAGGTTTCCGATTGCCTATTTATTCAATTTCATTACTTTTTATTTGTAAACTAACCTTAATGATTGGTTTTCGATTTATATTCAATAACTTAAACGGTACAAGCTCGTGACGAAACACAAATATTTGTGTAAATTATAAAGATATGCTAAGCATAGAGTTATAATAAATATTACATAAAAGAAAAATGCAGAACGCAGGTGCGTTGTCACTGTGAGGACTAAGATGATATACCTCTTGTCTTTTCTAACCGGAACACAACAATGCAATCATTCTTGCTTGGCGAGGGAAATAGATAAGGGTGTGGTACCCAATCAGTCAGACTCCTCAGGCTTGACAGAGTCCTACCACCAGTCAATATACTAATGTAAACAACCCACGTCACTCTCTGATCTGAACTACCTCTATGCAAAAATCGCAATTTACTACATCTACATAAATAACTATCGACTCACTTTCACTCCGCTCGGATCCCTACGTTTTAAGGTATAGATTTTTCAGACATGAGAAATTTTCCCGCAGTAAAAAGTTCTGATACAAAAACCTCTTTATATGAACTCGAATATTGGACACAAATGTATTGAAATTTAGACAGGACGTCTGTAGGGTCTATCTTTTTCTTACTAGCCATTCTCTACCAGATTGGGGTAAGGCTCCGTCATATATTTCCACCTTGTGTGTAAGTCGTAATGTTTGTAGTAAAGTCGTAATGTTTGTAGAGTCAGCTATTTTTTATAATATAAAGTGAAAATAGTGAACTTAAACAGTTTACTTTGATTGTAGAAACAACAGCATTACTGCAGCGCACCGTTAGACGTGACCCCGGACCTCCCGGCGACGGAGACGCCGTCGCGTGCCCTCGCCCGAGCACTGATACGCTAATGGCCGGTACTGATTAAACGGAACTAAATCGTGCCGACCGCTGACATACGGACACACAGACACATGGACACACAGTAAGTAGTAAAAGAAGATGTAAAATGCCCTCGTGACTACCAAAAAAATCATTAAATATTGTTCGTTTTAGGTATTATCAAATCAAAATATACTTTATTCAATACTGCTTAAAATTAACACGAAAGTAAAAATTATGAATAAAAAATTAATTTTACAACTACTTTTTGACGGTTAAATTGTGTATTTTTTTATATTTAAATTAAATGTTAGTATTTTTTTTTTTAAATAAAAGACAATGATATTTAAACAGTAACAGTAGCGCTAATGGTATAAGCTTTCTGTTAGTGTCATTTGTGATTACTTTTGTGTTATTTATTAGCTTATGGTCTTTGAGTCTTAATAACTAAAAGAATTAATTATTTACATAAAGGTGATAGTGGTGGTGTTATTTAAAATGTTAGTATTAGAATGTATTATCTGTGATGATCTTACAGAAATCGTAATAATAAGAATATTATTAATTTTTAAACTGTCAGGAATGTAGAGCTAGGGAAGCAAGTGAATAATTACTGAATGCTTGCAGATTGAAAATTAGTTAACTGACGTAATTGCAAGTGACGATACATAAAATCTCACAAAACATTTTATTTATCAGCACCCGCTGTCATGTTGCTTTTATCTAATCTATTTAAATGAGCAATTCTTGTATATTTATTTATTTATACGAATCTCGAAAACGGCTCTAACGATTTTGCTGAAATTTGGTATGTGGTGGTTTTCGGTGGCGAAAAATTGATCTAGATTAGTCGTATGTCTGGAAAAACACGTGTTTTCGAGATTTCATACGGTTTTCTTTCGCATTATTCCGCGCAAATATGGTCGCTCATTTCTAACGCTCGGGTATAAGCATCGTGGTCAAGTGTCCAAGGCGCGAGATTGACAATCACAAGTGTCCCGGATACAAAGTTTTTACTTTTTTTGTATTTATTCAAGCTTTTAGTTTTCTTTTTATCTGAAAAATACGATATAACAAAAAAGATCTCCGAGCGAAGCTTAGTCGCCCAAGTACTTAACTTATAATTCAAATTCACTTTCACGCGTTTTGACATTTTATACTATCAACTCTAGTTCGTTATCCACGCTCACTTATAAGAAATACCTAAGTATTTAATTATTATAAAAGTATTATATTCTAATCCTTGGTACTTACAGAGTCATCATAACAAAACACAAACATTGTTTCATCCGATTCGCGAGATACTCGTACATTAACTTTAGTAATAAACAATGAGTCGATCGCGCGATAATGTCCACAGATCCACTCTCCGCCTTCTTATCGTCATCTCTTTCAAAACCCAACAAAGGAACCCAAATCGATTTTGTTTAGAAACATTTCATATTGGCACTCGAACAACGAACAATAAAATATTAGACAGTGCCTTTTTAATGCTTATCTGTGATTTGTATCGATCACCAAATTACAAGGCGAAATCTAAATCCATGGTGCGGTATTGTAGAGCTTATGTCGATGAGATGAGGGTCCACAAGAGCCGGATGCTGGGATGTAATTACCGGCCGCTGTAGCAACAATGGTCAATCTCTCGCAACCCGTGACCCGCCGCGAAACTGTTACACGGACAGCTACGAGTATATCGGAATCCGAGCGGAAAGACCAAATTATCTACAGACTGGCGCTGCGTTTTATTACCATTGGTTTTTTAATAGTTAATTATTATCTTAATAGAATAGTAATAACAATTTATATGTATATGTTTTATAATTAAGTATATTATAGTAACATTTTATTCTATATTATCGGGTCCTCGCCGTCCCACGCCATAGTTCTTCAGATTCCGTTACAAGACAGCTGATTATTTCAACGTTAAACTCTGACGCATAGCGTTTAGTATGTAAATATTTGATGGCTATTGTAGTATCTTAAATTTTGTAGATGTAGTGTTATCATCATAGAATTAAACAAAATTAACACAATTAAGTAATTTGACTTTAATCTACAGTTTCATGTTAATAACAACATTCTTATGTTAATAAAATAAATGTAATATCGATATTTAAAAGAGCAACTGTTGAGTTTCTTGCGGGCTCTTCTCAGCAGAACTGCTTTCCAGCCGGTGGTAGCTTCCACACGGACAGACTACACTGACGCTTACATTAAATTGACGATTCAAAAGCACTTGTAATAAGTCTAATTGAATAAAGTTTATTTCCATTTCATTTCATTTCAGTTTATGAAAATCGTCAATCCGTATCGTATAATAGTTTCAATAATAAATATTTATTGAATATCTAAATGTAAAAATTTAAGACGATTTTTAAAATTAATTTCAATATGAATGCAAACAAAATATGAATTTACGAAAATTATGTGTGGAATACGTCCGTAATCTATGTGTGTACCCGTGATATAAACACGTATTCTTCTAAATATTTCTCGTTTATATTATAAAGTTAATTCAAGTCAATTACAATTACCTCACATGACGTGTGGTGTGAGATAGATAAATCAAAATAATGTAAACACATAAGTTACAATCCCGTTTGAACAGTTACACTACTAACAGTGAGTGAGTGTATGTACCTCGGTGTACCTCAGAGTAGCTCAGCTCTGGAGCGGCTCTGCGCCCCCTGCGTCCTGTCCGCGGGGGGCCGAGGTCGGGTGAGACCATCTATCAGATATCTGGCGGATGAACAATTAAATAATTTCGATTTATTTGTAATTAAAAAAAACATCGACTCTACATTTTAGGGTAGCGATAAATAACATCCAAACATACAATTTGTTGTTATATAAATAAAAACTGTGTAGAAAAATGTAAACTGACTCAAGTTAGTAAAAATAAAAGAGATAACTGAACGGGATTTTTCATTAACAATAGTTATCTAATCAAACTTTTTAGTATCGATGGCAGCCCGCAAAACCGAGAGAAAGAAGATAATTTAAAAAGTAAATACAAGTCGGTGACTTATATATATAATTGAAATATTATACATCCCTTTGTGATGTAATCATATTTAAACAGATTTTCATTGTATTGCTTCCGCTTTGTTGGACATCACGTTAACTCGCCTTTTTATTTGCTTTTGCCAAACATTATTTATGTTAATTTAAACTACTACAAAACTATATTTAAATTACTAATTACGTACGTACAAATTCTATGTAAGTAAATAATCTCTCAGTCTTCACGCAATCAAGATTATCGAAGAGTTGTAAATAATCTAAACTTAAAAAGAAGCCTTAATGGCTTAAAATAGGTTACCTTGTTCTTACAAATATTCGTAGAGCACGAACATTCTCGATTTCCTGACTCGAGATGTACTGAAATGTAGAGACAATACATCTCCAACAACATTGTCAATGTAAATCGACCAAAAGACAAATACCCCGACGTATCGGACGTGGGAAGTCTCCCTGCAGTCACATTAACGTAAGAGAGTACGCCATTAGTACTAACATTTGTGTAAGATGCTACATGTATATTTGAATATCTTTAAACAATGGCTATTGATTTTGATAAGTCAAAATAGAAATACATTTTATTTAAAATATACTGTGTCCTTTTGGAATTTTTATCTGTTTACAGCAGTACTTGTGTAAGTAATGCTACACACTATCCACAAGTAATATAATAATCGCAAGTGTTGGTGTATTCGTCCATCTGGCTCGATGCCAGATGCCAGGTGGATGATTAATAAATCAACGAACGTTATTTTGAATCATACAAATATTAGTTTTTTTCAAAAGTTTCCTAAGCAATTTTTAGTACAAAGCTAATTAAGCCATACCATTTAGCATAAAGCAAACTTGCATAACATGTTGCAATTCAACAATTACTGACAGCTACAAACAAACAAATAAGGAATCATAATATATATGCATAAATGCACTTCTATTATGAACGCGTTTATTTGTGTGTTTGTTTGTTACTTCTTTACTTGTTTACGGCTGCACAGATTTAGATAAACTTTTGTACATCGATAAACTATGAGCCTAGAGTAACACACAGGCTACTACAAAGCATATAGGGTCGCACAAAAACAAAGCGAGGATAAGTCACTAATATACATTTAATTATAGCTATATCTTATACTAGCGACTCGCTCTCGCTTTGCTCGGGTCCGTCCCTAGGAACGTTTTAACGGTTAGTATAGATTTGTTAGAGATGTGATATTTTCCCGCAGTAAAAAGTATCCTACGAATAGGTATATGTTAACCCGAATAACCAACTATCATTATACCAAATTTTATCAAAATCCGTCCAGCGGTTTTCTCGTAATGAGTTCCCAGACAGACAGACAGACACACAAAAATTCTAAAAACTATAGATTCGTCCTCTGTATCGTTAATGACTATTTCAATAAGATTTTCCAAAAAATATTTAATGTACAGATTCGATTCAGATTGAATTTTATTATATGTATAAATATACCTAGATGAAATATTAAAAGATTTCTATGTGAGCAAATATCTCAGCGAATGACAATGTCACATAATAAGCTGATATACAGATAGCAGCAGCAGGCTGCGCAGGCGCAGGCTAATGAATGCCGTCCGTCGTAACGGGACGCATCGCAATTAAGCGGAGAGTGGATGGCGATACATCGATGTGCCGATACCGACGTCACGGTGCTTGTGCCAATTTAGCGTTATCGAGCGTACGTGAGAGGTTCATTTAGATAAGCCTAAGGGGCTCAATGAAGATGAACAGCTATTTGGGGAAGTGGCATCGGTGTCTCATCTTGCAACGTACTTGTACGACTATGTTTCCTGTGACCTCTAATTAAAAAGCAAGCTGCAAATTCTTATTTTTTATTACGTGTATATTTTTTTCCTTTAATATTGTGGGCTAATTTTTCTGGCTATTATTTATACATTTGATTAATTTATTATATAATTAGCTTATAAATTTAGCTTTTTGGAATCGTAATAGTGATGTAATATACATATGTTTATACAGATATCAATTTCTTATATTAAATTTCTTTTTATTCTTATGATACTATACAGTATACATATATTAAAATTACATATAATGTTACATTACGTTAAATAAATGTTTGTTAATATGGGAATTATGTGGTAATTTAAAAAAAATATAATTTTTTTTACTCACTTCATATAACGTTGTTAAACAATTACTTTTAATCTAAAGAGGTAAACCGTCTTCATAGAGATTTTAAAAGTACCACAGTAGTATACCCTTGAGGGTGGAATTTATAAATTTAAAAAAAATCGAAAGAAGTTCAAAAAAACGATTTACAAACAAGACGAGGCCAGGACTCTTCGCTAGTATCATAATAATATATAACAGATGCCATCTCTAAAAATGTTATCGTTCTACAAAACAAAGTCCTTAGAGTTTCCTAAGGGGGCAATGAAAGCGTGACTCATAAACAGCTAATGAGTTAATTATGCACGTAATGTAATTATTGCAATGGACAGTCGACTCGATATATGTTGGTATTTAAACATCGCATCTCTTGCTTATATACAAACTATAAAACTAATCTATACATTGTTACTACCTACATAGTATACCTATACATATTATGTATTTATTGAATGCAAAATTAGACAGAATATTCTAATCTTATTATATAAAAGGCAAAAGTGATTGACTGATGTATCAACGCACAGGCCAAACCCTTAAGGCTAGCACAATGAAATTTCGCACACGTATTCCTCATATGACGAAGGCATCCATTAAGGAAGGATTTTTCAAAATTCAACCCCCAAGGGGGTGAAATAGGGGATAAAAGTTTGTATGAAACTTTTTATTCCTTGGACATATTTGCATGAAATTTCGTATTTTTCGCAGTTTGATCGCGAGCGAAGCCGCGGTTTCTACTAGTATTCAAATAACTAGTAATATATATCGACATATTAGCGTAACAAAATTAATAGCCTATGTGTAGTTGCAGCGCTAAGGGCCAAATTCACGCTTCGCTATCTGAGAGGATGAGGATGGAGGAGATGCGAGGAGAAAGCGGAGATGAGATTCTGTAAAAGGGTAGTACTTTCCTTTTATCCATGTGTCATGAGTGGATTTCAAAATCTTCTTATTAATTGTATTACATACATACTCTTAGAGGTCGCAGTGGCACAAGACCAATCAATATCTAACTCCAAAAACCCATTGTAAAAGCTAAATAGTAGCAGTACGTATTTCCTATAGGTACATTATTTCGCAATAATAATTTATAAATTTACCATAAAATCACATAAAAAGTACGTAGGCACCAAAAGTGAGATTACCGCGTTCTTGAAAAAGATCAATAAAGGCGTCAAAACAAATAAATCTTTTTAAAAGCATCTTCGCGAACAAAAGATATAGCGCCGTTAAACAAAGCTACCATAAATGTCTTAATATAGGCTCAGGCCTTTAGGATTTAACTCCGGGATAGATCGATCATGGGAGAGCCCTCACAAATCACTTACTCGCTCACTTGTCATTGACTTACATTGTCCGTAGAGTCACCATCGTTGTCGGTAAAATATAAAAAAAAACTTGACGAATTTTGAAGCCCGTTTTAATACTTACATATTCATAATATAACTTTATTTCTGACGGGATAGATAATGACTAATAATAAACCGGCATGGATACAGTTGCCAGAAATGGTCCCACGTTAACCGTAGTAAGTATGGAACTAGGCTTATTACTCGTAAAATAGAAGACAAGATATCTGTTTAAATGGAGCGAGGAAAGAGTAAAAACATAATTCATATTTAACATATATTATTAAAATTTTAGTCACAGCTGTAATAGTTTAAAACTATTTCGTCCCCAGTTACGCAAACTCTTGGCCACGCTAACAACTACGTATTACAGACAGTTATTATGCGCCGCGTGTATCCGCTCGCAGTCCTCTCACGTACTTAATTGTGCTCTCGCGTCGATTCCGAAATCACAAACATATGAATTCGCACTTCACCACGCCACATCACCATATTTCGCTTTAAACGTTCGCAATCGCTTCAAATGAGTGCTTATGACTTGCTTTATGACTGTCCGATTTATAACCTCATATTTAAAAGTAATTGCATTCATAAATTTTGCAAAAAAGTAAGAAAATCGCTCATATATTGAATTAAAGACTTGATATTTGTCTTAAAAAGGTAATCAGACATTTACGTAGAGTAAAATAAGAAAGTGTGATATTGATTGATCGCTGCCATCGACTTACTCTCACAATGAGGATAACTCGCCTGTGTATGGTGTGTCCCACGCATAACTAATAGGAATTTCAATGCAACAGCTATCACACCTTGTAGGTTCTGTATGAGAAAAAACGCGCAATTGCTTACTAAATGGTTAATAAATAATAGTATAAATAAATACTTTGTTAGTGAAGACTGAGCTTTTTGAATGTAACATTGAAAAATAATATTTTTTGACGACACGTATGGCTAAGTTTGTAGTGACCCTACTTGCTGTACCAACGGTTGCGGGTTCGAGTCCCGCTGAAGGCATTCATTTGTGTGATTAACGCGAACGTCTGTACTTTAGTCATGAGTGTTTTTATTTATAATATGTATGTATTTAAAGTTAATATATGTGTAGTGTATCAACTATCTGGTATCCATAACACAGGCCTCGTAGCTTACCATGGAACTTGATGGTGCTGTGTGTTAATGTCCCATTATATTTATTTATTATTAATATACATTGCTAAATATATAGAGTACCTAATATTCTAAAAATATGAATGTGGACCTTGGCCCATGCCTGTGAAGCGGAAGGCATGTAATTAGCACCTAGCCGCAACACTTGTCGAAAGCTCTCGTCACTCGAGGCACGACTTTCCTGGCTGCGTTATATTTTACGGACAGATTTATCTTATTACTGCTTTTATGTAAATGTTGGCCTATTCACAGCGTTCTGCTCCTTCAAAATTAAATACGCATTCGCCGTGATTGGCGGCGGCGGGTCACGTCCACTTCACTTAGACGCGAATAAATCGCACTGAGTGAAATATATTGCGAGGAAAGCTATGGAAAATGGATACACCAGCGCTTCCTAACCTTCATCTTATACTAGTTTATGTACACATTTCAAAAATGTTTATAATTACTAATATATCTGCTATACTACTATATTGTGGTTGCGAAATTCCGTCATAAAATTTGAAATTAAAAATTAGAGCCTCGTAAGATTCTGCTCTAAAAAATACCATACTGAACTACGGGCAATTTCAGTACTGTAGATGAAACCGCATCATAGCAATTACCTATAATTGTAAGCAAAACAGGTTAATGTAAAAATTGGGGTTACTTTGCGCAAAAATTGTAGTAATTTAGAAAGTGTTATGAAATATAAGTCATAATATATTGCGCGACCCTTCAGCGATAAACATATAATATTTATTTACATATATGTGTAGATTATTTATTTTAACACAATGAACTTCAAGGAAATTAAAAAGTAGGTAGGTATAACAAAGGGAAATATACTGCCATCCAATCTGATCTAGCCGATTATTTATCTGGATAATAAAATTTTGAGTCGAATCAGTAGGTACCTACACTAAATATTTTTTTTAAAAATCTTATTGAAATAGTCATTATTATCGATACAGAGGCTGAATTTTTTAGAACTTTTTTTGTCTATCTATCTGTCTGCCTCACCGTGTCTGTCTGCCGGGAACGCATCACGAAAAAACCACTGGACAAATTTTGATGAAATTTCGTATGATGATAGCTGGTTATCCGGGTTAACATTTAGGATGCTTTTTACTGTTGGAAAATATCTAATCTCTGAGAAATCTATACTAAGCATTAAAACGTATCAGAGCAGAGCGAGGGTGAGTCGCTAGTCAACTTATAAAAGTTAAGCAAAGATAATTTTGAAACACGATTTTTCACTTTAGGAAACATTGCCATGAGGATCGAATTATGACGAACAGCAAAAATATAGACTTTAATGATTGATAGACTGGGAATGGACATGCAAATGCTAGTTATTTATTAGCCTTTTGAATCCACGTCGTGCCGTTGTTAGGTCACACAAAAACGGCTATAATTCTTTCACATTGCCCAACTCTTGATTGTAGATATTGAGTCATGAATACAAAATCAACTGAACAATAAGAAATACCAGATTCCAGGTAAAATATCATACCAATTTTATGAAACACAGAAATATCAGAAAAACAACGTGTGATTTTATTTACCGTAATCGCACGCACTGAACCTACAATGAAAATATCTTATGGATCCGCCCTGCCGCTCTAGGGTAGTGAGTTCCAGTGGCCAGATAGACAGACGGGTACACAAACAGACAAGCTAAGAGACGAACAAACAGGCATCAATTCTGAAAACTTTTCATAATTGTACCTTCTACTTCAACTGCTTCGTTAGTCTAGTGGTAGATGGTGTTACCACATTGATCCAACCAACGACGTCATCCTATTGGAGAAAAGGAAGAGAGCGTTTGTGTTCACGCACACATTTCTTCCCTACGAGTATAACATCTCCTGTAGACTTGCGAGTCGTCTCAATAAAATTGCCCACTGTAACAGAAACCAGTCAAAAAGACTTTAGTTATTAACTAATTAGATAAATAATAATATAATGTACACAAAGATAAGTATATAATGTATATATAAATAATAATATGATATTACAAAAAAATTGAAAGAAGTAAGTAGGTACATCCATTTCTATTGATCACCGAACACTTTGCTCACGACTCTTGTATTTATTTACCGTAAGTGGCAGTTGTTATTCGGAGCGCATTAAATGCCACCAACATATTACTTTATGAACGGGTGTCTTCTGTAAATAATACTAGGAGGAAAATATGATACCAATGTATTGTTTATGGTGAAGTGAATTTGTCGAAAAATATAAAGTAGGTTCTAGCTCTCTCTCTCGCTTCACTCAGATTCGTCCTTAATTACGTTTTAACGGTTATTATGGAAAAGATAGACTATATATTAGCATATATATGTATGTATAGGTATACATATGTATGATAAGTTTTATGTCCCTTAGGTACCTACTTTAGAAATGATTGATTCCCCATACTAACTTTCATCCCCCTTTCACTCTTTAAAAGATGATTTCCAAGATAAAAACTCGTATGTCCTTCCCATAGTCTCAAACTATTTTTATACTCATCTATACCGGTTCAATGGATTTTTAGTTTATCCATTACAAACAAAAATTCATTTTTTTTCTCTTTTTAATATTATTAGTTTTGTATTGATATACTCGTACATCTATATTTAACTACCGAAATTTTCAACGATATTGTACAATAAGCAGGTACGTGTACGTGCTTAGTTAGAATGTCGCAAAAATAAGTCGTATAATTATCATAATGCATTTCTCAATAGCAACAAAGTATGTTTTCATGATAATCGTTCTCAGAAGATCTTACATTACAAAAATGCATACAGAACTTTTAATAAGCTCTCCAAATTACAAAGCGCAGGGCATTACGCGCGGCGTCACGTTTCAGCTATTGTTCGCATTGTTTCAGCGCGCGCCAATGGCCCATCGCCACGCCCCCTCTGTCCCCCGCGCCCCCCGCCAGGCCCCCCGCCGGGCTCCGCCCCCGTCACGTCAGCTCCTACTCCTCACGACCTTATCATCAGATATTTATCTACTTCCTTGATACACAGCTACACCATTACATATAAATCCTAATGAAGATAACTCTCTAGTTAACTGCAAATGGGAACAATGTAGCTTTTTGAAAGCTGCATCTAGCTACTTTCTAATTTATTATTTACTTCTATAAATTCATGGACAGACACAGAAACATGTATACACAAACACTTTATTCCTAAATAACTTTTCACATCTAGCAATAAAGCTCAAGCTGAAAACATGAATAATGTGCCTTAAATGTAACAATTCTTGAAACGTTCACGATTCCTCCCTACAATAAATAGCATCAAACATCTGGTTAAAGATCAGTCTATAAATATGGTGGTGTTATCCATCGAGGACGCAACGCCTTCCACTGAAACACCTCGCGCGAACACGGCGCTGCGCCTGCGCAGTGCGCACCCATCATCTACTGTACGATTTATGGGGATAGCTTATTATAATAAATGCTAACCTCGGCCACCTTATTGCTTATAAAATTGATTTAATTTCACACAAGATTGTTTTTAAATAAAAATTAGCAAGACTAGGTGTATTTAAAAAAAAAAGGTCTTTTTAAATAATGATTTACACCTACGAATGATAATACAAAGTAGAAATGTATGAAACATTTTAATTTTAAGGGTATATTCTGGATTAAATTTACCTGTCCACTAACCGGTTATAGTCATAGGCCGGTAGACAGCTGTAAGGTTTTACAAACCCTCCAATAAACGTAAGTGCTAAAAAGCAAAACAAGCATGTCTAGAATGGGGTATAACTTGTGCGGCCCGACCGTTTGCTTGAGACCAGGACTAATAAATCACAAATTGTTTTTATACACTACATAAATTATCTGCAAACACTACTGACATATGAAACTACTTAATCTCACATTATACTGTACAATTAATGACTTTTTTAACGCAAAATCGGAGACGAGCTAAATGGTTGAGTCATTTAATATGTAACACATCAGTTGTCGTCAATGTTTACAGAGGAGGCGGCAGCTTAGAACTAGTGCGGATAATTGGCCAATTACATTCTATCGGGTTCAACGCGCCAGAGCTCAGCTTCAGTGTCTCAGATTCATTTCTGCTGATCTCGCGAGATGAGAGCAATGACCAGACGGATGCTGCAAAAAACTCACGGCCGGCCTCCGTCAATGAAACCAATCGGAATTAGAAAATGAACCGTATAATTAAATTATGGCGATCACGTCCGTTTTTTGTGCGTCAATTCATTTAATTGAACTTCACGTCACAGTACAAAGTAGTTTTTTATTATTTGGAATCCGACGAATATTAATTAGAAATGGAGAGGACTTTTTATCGTAAACGCAGCTCTACGTGTTTCCTTCATTCCTTCCATTGCTTTTACGAATTTTCTTCCATTGGTATGTTATGGAGCAATTATCGATTTTTGTGTCATTGTTTCAGATTGTTGCCAATATTGTGTGGAAGATATTTAGATTATTACATTTCTCAGTATTAATGTTCGCGATAGAAAGAGACCGTAGTGACTTACCACCCTCCTACTTAAATTTTAATTTACGCTGATTTTTAACAAGTATATGCACATATTTTTATCAACATTGCCAACAATACAAGTGTACTTACATAAAACTTCAAGGCGCCATCTGTTGGCAGAAGACTTCAAAGATTCCCATTTTTTACTCCGATTTAATTTTATACTCACTTTTTATAAAACTAATTATAAAAACTAAAATGTAAAAAACTTCTTTTAATTTAATCGTATACATCACCGTCTCTAGCGATTATAATCACAAATCATGCTACTTTTTCCTAATTAAACCCAAGTACAGAAGTAATAAATCACAATTAATAATTAAACGATTCTCTAAGACGTACCTAATGAGTACAGGAGTTGTAGCAATCATAGCTTATCATAGCGCAGATCACTCCGACTGCGAGTTAGAGTTTGATTTGTAGTACGTTGCGTCTGCGAGTGGGTGAGTTGTTTGTTTCAAGCACTTTAATGATATCAAGTCAATAATTGCTTTACGGTTTGATATAACATTACCTAAGTTTAAGATATATGTACCTGGAAGTAATAGAATATACATGTAAGTGATTTGTCGATTTTGTTAGATTTTTTAATTAAAAGTTGAATAAAAATTCATTTGCATTTTAATTTCTGAAGAAATTTTGATTTAAGAAAAAAAGACATTTATCTTACTCTAAGCTTTAACGCTTTTTAAGTATGGAATAGAAAAACTCTCTGAAAAATTAGAAAAAATATCTGTGCTAATAAAGACTATAATCAACTTTGTGCCACATCCAGATCCGTTCAGCCGTTCTTTCGTGAAGGTGTGATAAACATCCACCCATCCATGCTCACAAACTTTCACATTTATAATATTAGAATCGAGCATCAAAACATTATTCTTTTATTAGCAAGCTCATTTTAGCAGAACTACACATTGGTCTTTCAATTTGACGACTCAACTATACATGTTAAAGCATATTTAAAGTAAAATACACTTCGAAATTGCGTTTAAGCACAATTACGCATAAATAACGTTAATAGTTGATGATAAATTTAGTATTCAGTTGATTGAACTAAACTATTGTACAATAAACGTCTACTGAGTGCTGTTTCACAATTTTAAAATAGGAAAGGAGAGAAATAAGGTGCTTGTACTTGCCACGGATTGGTCTCCCTCGCGCCCGCGACGATATCTCCCGGCCCGCAGTCGCACGCAGTAAATTAACTAAGATAAATCAGTACACTTTCGAACACTTATATAGCCTATTAGTGCGTACACGGCTTAATAGATACAAGAGCCAACGACACTGCTCCTGCGACAAATTGCGTATTACATTTATAAAACAAAATTATCTCGCGCACTTCGCAATAACTTTGCCAGAAATGTCCTTTCAGAGAACCTCGGGATTCCATACAATAGAACTTCTTGCCAAAGGCAGATCAATCATCACACAGATTCTCATATAACATGTAATATGTTTTATATTAAGTACAAATAAAAAACTTCAGTTTACTTAAAATAAGGAACAGTATTGGGATCTCTAGAAAATGGCCCAAAAATATCAACTAAATATGTTTGTAATAATTTTGAATTCAGTAGATTCTTTTCATAAAAAACACATGGAAAATATAGCAAAATGTGAAATAAACCAAATTTCAGCGACTCTACCGTTTGTAAACGTGATAAACTACTCATAAAATGCAAACAGCGCCATATATGAAAACGCATAAAATGCTTATTACTTAATGGTTAATTTTTTAATCATCATTACGGTGATATAGGAACGCAATATTTCATTTTCCTTTACTTACAGTTTTTTTTTTTTTTTTTTAATTAAAATAAACATTTTAGCATCTACTTTTTTAAATAAGAATTGATTCATTTAAAGTCCTCCACTGACATTTATTTGAATTTCCCTTCCCTCCTGATGAATTGCTCTCACAATTACTTAAGAGTAATATTTTATCAAGAAGCATAATTTTACAGAAAAAAAAGTGTATAGCGGCTAGCTTATTAATATGATCGGTGACCAGCGATCACTGCCGGTACAACGACGTCATATCGGCGACGCATCGGCAATAAATCGCGCGGACAAACGAGCGCGCCTCACGCCACGCCCGACCTTTACACTCTTTGTTATTACACAACTGGATCGTAACTTAATATTTAATATCTGAAGTAAATGATGGAAATAACTTGTTCGACTCCTGGAGCAACCGCACCGGTCACGTGGTCGGCGGTCACGAGTCGATGTTGCTATCACGAATAACTAAGTTAAAGAATAGCGCGAGATAAATTACATATAAACAGTTTCATTTATCTTATGAAGAATGACGGGTGAGAATTAAGTAATTTTAATATAAAGTGTATTTCTAATATATTTTGTGAAAAGTAAAATAATCTAATTTTAGAAAATTCATGTCATTCACGACTTATGAGTTTGCGTTCACAATAATGACTAGCTTTCGCTCGTGGCTTTGTTCCCTCATTAGGTACACTAATAAGTAGCCTATGTTTAGTACTCACAATATTATTTAAAAATTTAGGCAGATGTAGATAAGTTTGACATTCTTTTATTTCCGTTGAAACTAACAATGTTCTCCCGATCGCTACAATCGTATTATTCGCAAGCAAAGTAACATCTTTATGAGTAAATATTTCGTTCAGCTTTGGCATCCAATACAATGATAAGCGTTATACCCCTAGCATACACCTGTAGATCCTCACAGAACTAAGAATCTACATATATATACAGTAGATCATTAGCAATACCACAGTCTACTTATCCATACAGTCTTCTTACGAAGGTGTAGTGACAAGACAGCGCAAACGTGAGGGCGGGAGGGGAGATGCAAATGCAGCGCACCCGACTGTCATACTTAGTCTTATAAACAGTTGGAAACCAGCTTTAACTGTAACTTGCCACAAGATGGCACGCAGCTACAGATTACTACAGTGCTTTAACATCGACATCATTCGCCATGAAAATTGGAATTTTTGGCAACCCTTGCATTCGAGTGTTTCCTTTAAAATCTATGAGCAATCGTCTACTGTATGGAGTTTTATACTGTGGTAGTATCAACAGTTACCCACCGTACGGGGCGGCACGGTGCGGTGCGGCACGACGCGCGGGTCGTGACGGCGCGCGGTCGCTCGTCACGCGCGTCTGCGCTGTAATGTATGAGGCTTTTCATTTTGCTCCCTGCCCCAACACGCTGTGGGATGACCATGTTACATTCAAATTACATTTTAATATTGAAGTAAAACTTCTTTACGCACGCTTAATTTGGGGGGTAACCAGGTGAATGCGTTACGAAAAAATTTACGTTCGTTCGTTGCCATGGTAACCGTTGTTATTGTCTGACAAATGATATATAATATTATATTCCTTCCTTAAATGATATTCCATAAATATATTATTGTAATATGCCTAATTTGCGTTATTTTTAGTATCTCACCTATCCTTATTATTTAAAACATAAATTGAATTTCATAAAGAGTACCGATAACCTACAAAAGTTTTACTTCTTGCGCGTGTACACATTTATACACGCACTTTTAATTTTTTTTTATTATTTATTGACTAGTGGAGGAAACTAGAATATCCCGTATTTTGCAATTACTATACTAACAGAGCTATGACAGCAGAAAATTGGTTCTGGAACAGTTTCTAGAATTACCAAGAAGCTAAAGGTTAAAAAATCTTTATATTAGAAACATATTATACCTATTTATGGGTGTAAAATTTAAATGTTAAACCAAACGTGTTAAATAAACTAACGTGCCTACCTAATATCGTATTTATAAGATAAAAGACAAAACCAGTTCTTAAGCATTATATTATCATCGCACAATGCACGCATGCAACAGTTTAATGTTCACTTCGATAATTTCGTTTTCTTTTTCTTTCTTATTTAAAAAAACATATTTATTGGTTCCCTTTATCTGTTAAAGATCAACACCGTACTGCTCATTATGTAATAATATAATTCTCACATTAGTCTAACATCCCTTACAAGGCGACAACACACAATTTCAACACGCCTAAATCCCAGCATAAAAAACTTATCGACAGGCGATCAATTCCGCCGGCGCGGGCGCAGCACAAACGAGCGCCATTTGTCTCCGCATCGTTAGCTCCAACAAATTCTAATCAGATTACATGACATTCCTAAAAATAAATATATGTACAGTAAATTGGGACGTCACCAAGTCCGTCGAACACAATCGCTAGATTTATACCGACGCGACGCCGCGACTCGAACACCTGCCGTTACCTTTAATGGGTACTATTTTATACCTATCATTAACGATAAAGGAGGCTATAAAGTTTCCTAATCATCGAAGGTCCGGAGTTCGATTATCATCGCGTTAAGACTGATGAATACGTTACACCGTGATTTGATATAAGCCCTTGTAATGATGTGATGAATATAGTTAATTTATTTACAAGTGTACCTGAGCTTTGTGCACGAGCGTCGGTAGCTGTTTGAAGCAGTGGCCCGTTGAGCCATATATCACATATTTAGGAGGTAATTATATTGGATGCTTCTGTGTATTTTAGAACTCTATTTTATCTATTTTCGAAAAAATCTTTCACGTGTAGATAAAAAATACATGTTTACATTATGACATCGTCGCCATAGTAAGCATTTTCTTGTGCTGATATTGTAGTTATTTAAAACTCAAACAAAATCATAAGCAATTTTAAAAACAACTTATCATATTTATTATAATAATTTTAGAAAACATTAATTGTGGTAACAAATATTACTTGTTGATTTTGTATTAATTAAAAAAATATTTGTCGAGATTTCGTTTGTCCACAATTTCGCAAACATCGTGGTATTTATATTTGAAATTACAACTGAGCAGATTCGCCGGCAATCTGTCACGGATGCCCGCTGTCCTCACTCCTCCCCCTCCTCCCCCTGCATCCAGCTGCAGCATAACCCCCAGTAGAGATGCGCGATGAGTCTTAATTTTGCTCTATTTAAGATCTAGTCGAAGCTCGCAATACACGATTGTGAGCTATTTCCAATACTTCTGTTGCCTGCTCTTTGTGCAAGTACTCGAGTTACGACTGCGAGTAAAGCGAGATTTTGTAATGAATTATGCCGCTGTAACTAAAGACCGGGATATTTTCTTGTTGTTCGTATTTTTGTCGTATCATATAAATATCACTATTATTAACTTCGTCTTATAATTGTTTACTCGAAGGTATACATACATACATACGTACGTGTTAGTCATTTTTACAAAAGATTTATTTTAAACACTAGCAACTCACCCTCGCTCCGCTCGGGTTCGTTCCTAGTTACATTTTAACGTTTAGCTCAGAGATGAGATATTTTCCTGCAATGAAAAGTATCCTATATGTTGACTCAGATAACCAGCTATCATACCAAATTTCATAAAAATCTGTCCAGCGGTTTTCCCGTGATGCGGTAACAGACAGACAGACAGACAGACAAAAATTCTAAAAACTATAGATTTGGCTTCTGAGTTCTGTATCGATAATAAAGTCTATTTCAATAAGATTTGCTAAAAAATATTTAATGTACAGATTCGGCTCAGTTACAATTTTATTATATTGTATAGATAAAACGTTGATTTATCATCTTTTCATAGGAGAGTGCTGAGTATAAATTAAACTGACATGTTTGATTGTGAATTTAAAAAAGTCACTAGTCAATGCTCTCGTATAATTATCTATAATTTATCAGAGTGTCGTTAATTAGGATCGTACTTTCTACGATTTACTCGGGTACGAGTACGACGAAGTTTGTTATTAAAAAAAAATTTAAATACAAAAGATATTGTATCTACAGTAAAAGTGAAGGCGAGTACGGTGAACTGCTTCTATAGGAGTCTTTTCTAGGATCGCTAAACAGCCCCGAATCTAACGATCCTGGGGCTTAGACAAGATGTTATTCTACAATCGTTGAAGAATAATGTATAAAAATATGTGGTCATGATATATTATTTATAGTCTTCAGCGATTGTAGAATGACGCCTTGCCTGAAGCCAGAAATATCTATTCGCAATATCGACTATTTCAACTATTTGCAGCATTTATGAAGCGACAGTTAGGATACAATTAGGATATTATATATCTATTTCACGTGAACAGAACTAGATACGGGTAGAAATACTTTCATATACCAATTATCTTACGTCACAACAAAATATAATAATATTATAAACATTTAAGTATATGGTCCCGTTTTATAGGGAAAATCTTACTCTGACAAATCCGATTCCACTATTTATAAATCAATATTAATAGGAACATGCCGGACTAAATCCTGATTGTAAGTAACTGTAGGCGCGGCGACTCAAAGCAGTTTAAGGACTAAGCATCGAGATAGGGGTCCAATAAAAATACCAATCAAATCGTAACGACTTATTTGTCGCGTGGGCGAATCCACGTTCTCCCTCCTCCCTGTGCCCTCTAACCCCAGTAGGGCTGCCACATGACTAGCTATTACTTAAACGTTTACCACTTAGGTACTTTTAATTTTAATAAATAAAACCAATACGACCTAAAAGCTAGTTCAAGAATAAAATTACTACGGATTATTTAATTGTACATTTATATGTTGCGTGTTATTGTCTAAAAGTTCCAGATTGAAAGCTCAGATACAGTTTCTTCGAGCTGCGAACCCTACTTCAATCAACTGTGGATCAGATTAGCATACTGATGCCGAGGCCCGGGGCTATGTAAATGTAATGCGTCGTATCTTCACTAAAAGTTTCAATTACACTTGGACGTCCCTTAATTATGTCTACTAAATTTATTGTCCATAGAAAAGCTGTTAAATTAGAAATTATAAATAAACAATAGTACAATAAATACTTGTATAGTGTATATAGCAACTTTTGAATCTAACCATGCACTAAATTAATCATTTCATATATTTTATTAATAGCTAGGTATAATATAAGTAAGTTTTTTGTTTCTTTGAACACGCTAATCATGGAACAACCAGTCCCATTTGCATTATAAATCTTTTTGCATTTTATAACTTACAAGCGACTCGCTGTCGCTTCGCTCGGGTTCGTCTCTATACACGTTTTAACGGTCAATATGGAGTTTTTGTGGGTTATAACGCGTTTTCCTATGGGAATGAGATAATCTCCCGCGGTAAAAAGTAGCCTATGTCATTCTCCAGCCCTCCAACTATCTCCACACCAAAAATCACGCCAATCCGTCACTCTGTTTCCACGTGAAAGAAGAACAAACGAACAAACACACATTTATAATATTAGTATGAAATGGATTTTTTAGAAGGCGGTTACCTCGCATCACGCTAAGACTATTAGAAGCGTAGCAATTACAGATAAACGGACGCTAGCAATTATAGTGTTGAAGATATATTGTTTTTATATTTGTTTGAATGCGCTAATCTCTGGAACCAGTCAGATTTGAATAAAAATACATTATTTGCTTCTGATATGTATATTTTTCAATGATAACTGCTAAAAGTTATTACAATTAATCCTATCAATAGCGCATGGCTTTATTTAGCCTTTAAAATCAACAAAATATATATAACTTGGTAGTAAAGTGTGGGTATTTCATAAGAAATAAACGTGGTATTATTTTATAGTGTAAATCTTCAGCCCGATACCGATCAGAAGTCGAATGTAGAGTTTTATGGTTGTAGAGCGGTTTTGATGGGTTTTTAAGTGTTATTTTGCATACACAAGATTCTTGCTCGTGAGATGCGAACGTTGTATTTCCTTTTTATTAGTGTTTATTATCTCCGAAGCTTTACTTTCAATAAATATATGGATTCAAAAAATATATTATTATTTTAATTGCCTTCTCTCCTTATATTTTAAACGTAACTAATTTGGCTATTGTTTAGGTCAAATTCGTCATATAATTGGATTGAAATTTCTTACATTATTTTTCTTTTAAATATAAGTATATTATATAATAATAAATAAAATTTACAACAACACTACGACGGTTTGCTGGTATTTAATAGAATTTATTAACTAGCAGTATAGATTATTTGATGTACCGTAACTGTATCCTTAAAGATAGTTTCAATATAAATATCTTAAGGGCCCTACCGCCCTTCAAATTATACAACGATAAGTAAATAAAGCCATTCCCCGATTACACGCTGACTCCACGAGTGGAGAGATGGCCCAATTATGTGAAAGCTTAAAAGTTTTGATAATTAACATAATTACCGGGGCTCATATATTATTCCGGGCGCGGCCCACCACTGCGGCTGCGCCTGCGCCTGCGCACGATGAGAACTAACCATTTTCCAAACAAGTAAACAGAGATAAGAGTTTTTATTGCTCCTTCTTAAGATCTGATGCACGCTGCCTTCTTATACGAATTAATATTAAACAATCGTTTCAACGTTATTTAAATTAACTTTTTAAGTGAAGACCTCCGTCGAATGAGAGATAGTTAAACAGTATCTCGGTCACGTAATGTATTACTGAGATATCGTACTGTGAACAAAGAATGATGTGAACGATGTAAATAATGAATGTTAGCCACGTATACGTTACACCAGTAGAAGCACCCAGATGCGAACTACATATTTTATTGAATAACAAAAAAAATACTTACAAACTATGTCGGATAACATAGGATTTATTAGTCTGAATGCATGTAAATGTATATGTATGTACGTGTGTCTCTCCACCTGGACAAAGCCAGAAGCAATCATTAGTTTATTCACGAAGCAAATATAGTACAGTTTTATAAGCTCGTATCTCCTCATTACCATTACTTCATTAACAGTAAACCTTATTTGTAAGGGCGAGCTAACATCGCGGGTCAGCGGCGCTCGCGTGTGACATGAAAACGTATGCACTATCTCTACATCGGCCGCTTGTTACTAACGTTTCACACCTAACGAACATCGTGACCGACGGAAACGACGAGTTATTGCCAGATTATCAGACTACTTTATAAGAAACAATCTTTGCCCGGACGTAAATCACGCAAATGCTATTAGGATAGGCTTCATCGCTTTGCTATATATCTAGGGATTATATTAAGATTGTATGGATTAGGCGTTATGTAATTACTGATATGCTAATACATTGTATACGACCTAAGTTAAAATCTTAAAATATGTTTTATTTATACAACATGGCGCACATACTTACATCATCTGCATTTTAAATCCTTTGATAACAATTTATTTAAGGTTAATTTGTAATTAATAATTTCTTTGAATAGAAGTCAAATTGAGTCAAATATAGTACTTATTTTAAATTTGATGAAAACTCCGAGTACTGGCCAAGTCTGCAGTGGCAGATGCACCTCTGTACAGATTAAGCTACGAATTAAGGTTTGACGAGATCTCGATAAAGATATTGTGTTATATCTTTCAGTATAGAAACAAATAGTATAGAAACAAAAAAAGAGGAGTTAAATTGTAATTTTAGTGAATGTCAGTCGAATGACAATATTAATATAAAAATGGATTTCTATTTTCTTGCTAATTAGGCCCATGTGCCTGTCCGCAGAGGAGACATGTAAAGCCTTTAAGAATATAAACATCTCGAGCTCAGCAAATGGATTTGAACTTGTGACCCGAGCGGTGAAATGGCTTTGTCTCCGGACTGCAGCGAGTATGTGGGCTTAATTAAAAATGTAATTGTTTTCGAATGCTTTTCATTTAAAAAAAAATGCAACTAAGCGCTACTTAGTTACAATCGTAATTAAAATGAAAAAAGAGATAAAAATATTCGACCACAAACCACAATTTGTGAAATGTGTCACGATACAAAGGTGTAGGTCTGATATTAAGTTTATTGAAATAGGTTGTAAAGCCAATAAAATTCAACTTACATTTTATGGCAAACATGACAAACATTTTATTTATATTAGTAGTGAGATGTTGAGTTTTCTGAACTACTATTTCCTATATAAGTAAATAATTTTGGTAATATCTATAGAATTGCCCGTTGAGGGACGCGAGCGCGCCGGTGTGACAGTTAATAATTAATTTCTTAGAAATTATCCAGGAGTTGTTGTAAAATAAAGAAATCATAAATATACTTTTTCAAAAACCGCTGTCACAGTGTATTTAGAGTTAGAAAGAGAAAATGAAGCATTCGATAATTCTAATATATACAAATTTAATTAACAATTTGAACTTGCACAAACTTCGTTGCAAATCTTCAGACTGCCAATTAGACTGGGCGCTAATTAGTTATTAGTACAACCACGAACACGTCTAAAATCTAAATATTATAGGTAGTGTAGCAACGTTGCGTGCGCGCAGTTACCGGCGAGAAGGAGAAACGTATCGAGGCAAGTAACTCGGTAGTGTCGGACGTAAATAAAAGAGTTACGGCACAGTTCAAAATCTAAATTACTGCATTGGTCACGACTTCTCGCCATCGATAACTAACGGTAGCGTAAATCGATACGCTCCACACTACATAATCGAATATAATCTAATTTACGAGTGAAGCGTTAGATGCGATTTCACGCTGAATGCTCCATTAAATACAATAACATCTAATGAATATACAGATTAACTTACCGAGGGGATTGCGGCAATTGATCGCACATGTGTGTTGTGTACAGACCGAATGTTGAATTACATATATTTTTTTATTATTAAATCGATCTGTTAGTTATTAGTTTCGTAACTTTTTTATGTTCAACACAGAAAATATCCATTTTTTCCGCTCAAAAGGATTGGAAAATATCTTTATGACCCATACAGATATTTACTCTCCATATGGACTGCATACAAATACATGTAATTAAAAATATTTACGTGTCATCACAATGAAAAAATACGAGCAAGTAGATACAAGAAGAATTTAAAGAAATATTATAACATTTTAATTATTAAATCTTGATCCTTATAGATAAAATTGTTTCAGCACTCGATTTTTCACGAACACCTACAATTAAAAAAAACAATTATTATTATTTAGATAATTATTAGAAGCACATTTAGCGCAATAAAAAATATAACGTTATAGTAACTAACCCTATGTAATTCATTACTCCCTATATTTCCCGCCAAACCTAGCCGTATGGCATAGATAAAATAGATTAAAAAACAATTTAATCCCATTTTTGTCGAACCACAGACAATAGACACTTGCGCAGCTGACGTTAAAAAAACCTGTCCCAAAATACATTGTAAAGGACCCTCGCAAAATGGCGCGATCAAAACACAATAGTTTTTTGAAAGTGATATATTAATTCGCGTCCGCGACAAGTGGGCACTCACTTGTTGCGCATCGACAAATGTTTGCAAAGTGTTTGAGGGCAGCGGTGAATAGAAATGTATTAGATGGGTTAAACGCATTAGATTGATTACCGCACTGTCCCATGGCGAGGGGGGAGATATGTAGATTGTGCAATAAATACTATTTCTGACAATGATGTCAGAATAGACTTTTTTATAACGATTATTATTAACTCCTGTACGTTTTTTATTTTTCATTTTCTGTAGGAGTAGGTATATTAATATAATATTACAATGATTGACTGTTAATTTTTATATTCTACAGATGAAACAAAATTCTGAAATTATAACGGTATGCCGTAAGGGCGTTTAATAAAATATAACAAAAAAATCTAAAAATATTTTCAACTTCTACGTGCCATGTGATAAAGTAAAATAATTCTGTCTTACAAAAAAATATCTAATGGACATAAATATTAACACACCATAATATTAATAAAAGCCAAATACGAGTTTAAACATTAATCAGCGCCATCTAGTGCGAATAAAATAAATTAAAACCAACAAAAACAGCCATAGAAGAATAGGGATATTTTTAAAGATTTTTAAGAGACATCTAGCGATTTGTTCGAAAACAAACGGAACTTCTTTCGTATTTATGAATCTTACACAGATTATAAATAAAACTGCGCTTGCAATGATATAATGAACAGAGAAGAACCGATCCCCGAGCAGTCCGGAGCGGAGCGTGGTTGACCCGCGAGCCGCGACCCGCCGTGTGAACAATGAGTGACTCAGCGAAGTCGGCGCACGAACACAATACCGCGGATATTACGGACACCATTATACTTAAAATACCTCATTTTGCAAATCTAAGTTTGACCGCGCACCGAAAAAGTACTGTGGCATAATATCGCACCGCAGTATTATATGTATGTACCTATGTTACAAAAAGACGATCTACCGCCGCGCCGCAAACAAGTTGTAATTTTTTAGATTTTTCGCCGCTGCGGTGGCTTTTCCGTTAAGAACGCGCACAACTTTTTGTTGCAATACCGTGGTGCAACATGAAGCCGCAGCGCTTTTTCGTCACGAAGCGAAAACCAATTTTTCGCTTAAAAATATCTAGCTAACAAAAACTTAACCAATTTACATATTTTTTTCGTTAGAGAGGTTTTTAAGTCAGCTCTACGATTTCATTTACCGCGACACCTACACTGATTACTTATACATATTTCAGTCTTTATTACAAAGTCCTAAGTTTATCATAGTTATAATATAAGTTATATTATACTTATACCATTATTATATATTACTACTGTAGTTGTTGACACGCCTTTGAGGTGGTTATCTACCAATCTACTTAATTAACCAATTGGCATTTGGCAAAGCCTCAGTTGAGTCAATCTTCGTTGTTTAAGTACTGCAAATAAAAATATGTCCCTACTTTATATTTTAAACATTGAAGTCTGAAGATTTTGATTGAAATATTTAAAAATTTAAGTATAGTAGGTACTAGGTATAGACTAGAGACGAACATGTCGTTTAAAAAATTGATTGGTTTTAAAAAAGTTTCCCCAAAGGCAAAACACCATTTGAATTCTATACAAAGCCAATGTATTAATTAAAAAGTTTATATCTCCCTTCTATTTCTATTCTTACTCGAAACCATTCCTCCCTACACTTACCATAACGTGGCGAATGGTCAACGATAACCCGACGCGCTCGACCCGCGCCCACTTCATTAGCTTAGCGTGAATTATATTTGTTCTGTGCAGATATTTAAGGGTCTCTGCACACTGAACTCAGTCCGGAACTTCTTTTCAGTTGATCATCTTCAAACTTGCCAGGGATGCCATTCTACGATCAGTTACAAATAGCTATCTTAAAAATTGTATTAAATTTATCTTGTTGTTCAGTTTGTCGTAATAATTATATTAAAAAAATTAACGCATGCAATTCACCAGGGTCCGTTAACAAATGTATGTAGCCTGCGTCAGCGTAGTCCGCAGGATGATCATCCTTACTAATAGGCTGTAGGCATTATAAATGAGAAAGTATGCTTCGTAATTTCGTATATTTATTTTTATTGTTCGTTCATATAAAAAGGAATTAAAAGAAATAATAAACTAATAAAACCAAGTTTTCGTTTTCAAAAGGTTGACACGCAACACAGTAGGTCTAGGTACTATAGCAAAACCAACAATAATATTAATCTTACCACTTAAACAGTTACAAAGTCCAAAATTAAAATTATGTATATCACTACATAGTATAAAACAAAGTCGCTTTCCGCTGTCTGTCTGTCCCTATGTAAGCTTAGATCTTTAAAACTACGCAACGGATTTTGATGCGTTTTTTTTTTAATAGAGTGATTCAAGAGGAAGGTTTATATGTTTAGGTTTATACATGCATATTATAGTCCAAAAAAGTTGAGAAATTCAAAAATTTGTATTTCATACTAACCCTTAAAACGTACCCGAGTACGACGACGAACGGACAAACCCGAGCGAAGCGAGGGTGAGTCGCTAGTTATTACATGAAACATATAGATACACAAAATTGTTTCCGTGTTGCAAAAATATATTTAAAAGTTCAGCTTCCGTGTGTAAACAGCTTAAGTGCCACTTCAATCAGCACATCTAGCACTTACCCTGCAGTCCGCGCCAGTTCCTCCCGTATCAGATTGCGCGGTGTAATGAAGCGGCACGACCGCCGACCGGACAAGTGGACACTAAATCGTAAACTAGATATAGATATTTCAAACACTTCAAAGTCCTTTGTCACTGGTGCATTTAAATTTATCGTTTGACCGACTTCAAAAAAGGTTTGCAATGCGATATTTTTTTCGGCTCATTCGGGTGACCTCCTTTCTTTGTAACAAAAAACTTCACCTGTAATGGCTGAACTTCTTGTTTAACAATTTTTTGGCCAAGAGCTTAGATTTTCAAAATAATTAATTTTATATACGTACGTTTATGATATCGCTGAAGACTATTACCTATTACGTAACACCACTTTTCGTTTTACAAAAATCCTCATTTCTATTGATTAATTTTATTTTATTTATAAATACCTATCATTACTTTTATTTCAGCTTTCCCCATCGGTCTGAGCCGTTAGTTGGGTCAATGAATAGCAATCTCAGCCGACTCGTCTAAGAATCCTTAATAGTAAAAGGTGAACGTATTAAATGACAGTATAGCAGGAAAGGACCACATATTTCAAGTCTAACTTCCGGGTGAAGTTTATAATAAAGATTTACTCTTTTAATATTATACTGAGGAGTTTTAATTAAAAAATCAACACAACAACAAAGTAAAAGCTAACTTTAAACAAACACACAAACAAACAGGTTTTTTTAACTATCTATGTAGTGTAATGCTTTTGGAACTAATCACACTAATATTATAAACGTGAAAGTTAGCGAGTGTGGTGTGTGTTACTTCTTCACGCTGTAACCGCTCCATAGATTTCAATAAAACACATATTGATATTTTATGTATATATCGCAACCAACTAGCTTAATCAGCCGTTTAATTAGCGGCCTAGCCTTTTTGTTGAACGGCGCCATTTAATGAAAAGGTCTAATATATGCTGGACCAACCTATATGTTGCAAGTTTTAATTAAAAAAAATCATAAAAAATTATGGCGGAAAACATGTTACTGAATAAAAATCGGTGGACTAAATGCTGAAAGCATCTAATATCCCCCGCTCCCTAGAGACCGAAGCAGAGACGAAAATAAATCGACGCGTGTACAATCTATTTTCATTGATTTAATAGACATGTAGGATTACATATACATATTTTATTTCATCATAAAACTATATTATATGTATTAATTTACTCAGCTAAGTGTTCTAAAGTGATCAGTGAACAAACAACAAATATATAGGGAGGAGTGCCGGTGACGTCACACACCCCCCACTCCCTTCGCACCCGCCACCCCCCTCCCCTTACATCCTCGTGTTAGCTACAATTAATTAACACAACATACAGTTATTTCACGCGGAGTACGCTCGGATTAGAGTTCAACTATAATAAAAACATTTTTCAGATGTCAAATGTAACATTTAACAAGAGATTCTTCAACTAAAATCTATATAAGTACGAAACGAGCCTAATTTTTGGTAACGTCAGCGTCTCCGAGCGCCTCCGCGCGCGAAGCAGCAATCATCCAAAACATTGTTATATTTATTTTGTATTACTGAAAACATTATCCTATACACATATAACCAGTGGCAAGACCAACTAAGAACAACGAAAGGCATGAAGCCGCTTTGTACAATCATCTTTGGCTAACACCTTGAAGCATAAAATATATCTTCATATAAACATTTAAAAACTGAGTACAAAATAACATACATCCATTTGCATTTCACAACGTATATGTATAGACATTTGAAATTATAACTCACTTAAAATCGCTTACTCTTTAAATATATCGAACATTCTCTAGAATATACTATTTTTAATTAAAAATAATAAATATTTATTTCATTATATAAAAAAGCAATTATGGTAACAATTTGTGCTATACCTCTCTAGGGAACTATATGTCCTATGTATGAATTAAAAAGTCATCGTTTTCTAGAAAATGTGCGACACCATCTTATATATAACATTCGGACCCTCACATTGCAACATGTTGCCCTCGCGGGCCGCGGGACAGATTCGACCAGTACATAATATATGAGTACAAATACAACTAGAAAAAAACGAAAGAAATACAGTGTGATATGTCGTTACCTTCAGACAGCTTGTTGTGATGGCATCGGAATATATTGATGCTACCCTTACACGAGGCTATATTGTAAGTGATTAGTTATGAAAATTAAAATCATGACATGTAATATGTTCGAACCTGCGAACCGTTGATTTTATAATATATTATTTGAGTTACCATTCCATATCTTTTGTAAAAAAGCGCGTAAAGGTAGTATGTATACAATACTTAATGTAAAATATAACATATATTTAAAACAATTTGTAAAATTAACAAGCATAAAATTGGCTTACAATCTTTATTTTGTTTGTAAAAAAAAACACATTCGGCTATAAAATACGTAAATACAAACAGAATATGTCAAATCTTATGGCACGAAAATATACAAGTAGCATCAACTAAAAGATCTAAACCACTCCATTGGTGGGTCACAACATTAAGTACTAACAATACTTTAAACCTCACTGGAGTCTCTATTCCTTCCTCTGCGCGGTCACCGGTGACACGCGAATGATTCGATTTCGAGAAATTAAATCGATTATCGACTATAGTATATTCTGATAAATCGATTTAAATCCATTTTTTTAAGTAACCAGACTCGCGTTAGCATTTCAAACGTTCAGTGCGATACATTTCAGTGTTAAAGTAAAATACTTCAAAGGCTTAAACTATTTCTTATAAAAAATTAGATGTATAATAAAAAGCAAATGTCCAGAAATCTTCAAATACAATATAATCTCAAGAGATGATATAAAAATAATAAAAAAAAGTCAAAGTACGTTAGCTACAAACACTAGTGTAGAGGAAATGTCCTGAGGTCAAGTATTTGGCACAATCTCTACAAAGTTACTCAAAAACCTTCTCGCACTGTTCGTAAAACAACACAATATTTATTATTATTAACAAATACCTATATATATGAACTTGAACAACAATTATATTTGATAGACCTTTTTTATATAGAATTTTATTGTGAATTAAAATTAATTCAACAAATTTTTTGGCTTAAAATGCTTAAAAATGACAAGATAATTTAAACAAGCCATTGTTTTACGAAAAGCGCACGTCACTATTATAAAAAGTTTAAATGTAAATGGAAGAGGTAAGCTTTGAACAAACAATTGTAAATTCTGTATCGTGGAAGAAATTAATTTGATATTCTACATCGATCAAATAAGTAGATACACAATCAGCGACAAAAAATGTCCTCACCGAATGAGCGCTCATTTGAACATTTGAGCGCGCAATTTTTTTTTTTTTGTTATAACAAATTTAAGCATTGCGTTTAAGGTTCAATTAACATTGATGTAATTTATTTCATCTAGAATAATTACCGAAACATAATTGGTGACAGTTTTAAGAGAACTTTTGCATGGGATTGTGTATCTAGTACTTTTTCGATCGATGATAATCTAATGTTGTTTAATTTAAAACACAGGTACATTTTAAAAACAACCGCCCCACCATTGTGCGTGTCGTGCATTCTCACACAAACGATGATCAAAATTATTTCAAATTTCTCTAGATAGTAATGGCATTATTTCCAATACATATTATTTATGTTTGTATTATTTCTTAACTTTGGTGAAATTGCACAAAAAATTTAAACATTTTTCTAATGCAAAAAGCGTAAAACTTTTTCAATATAACGACTTGCTAAATCAACATTTCCTATACAAATAATTAGAGAATACATATACATACTTCATTTTCACAAGCAATGGTGCCAGCGATGTTCTAAATGACAAATAACTACAGCGCACTTTGTCATACAAAATCATCAATCTTAAATAATAAATACAATAATTTTGATAAAATTTCGTCTAAAACAAAATATATATTTAAAAGAAATAGTAAACAGCTTTATATATTCTTAATCTTAATTAAAAAAAAAATCATTTATAACAATTTCCAAAACGTAAAAATCAACGTCTGTACAAAATAGACAAAAAATATTGTATAATAGTAAAAAATTATAAAAAACGGACCGACTTTTATTCGGACGCTACAATAGTTATTATGAATAATTTATGCAATTCATATTCAAATATTATACAGTCCATCGGAAAAACCGCTACTTAACGCGCTACTAATACGTGTTAATACGAAAAAAAAGTAAAAAAATACAAAAAAAAATATGTACAATGTCAAAAAAATAATGAAAAAAATTACGTAAAAAATGTATCGACATCTTTCATGCTTCGGGAATTCAATCATCAAACCGAAGGACCACATTTCATCATCCACAACATCACGACTTCTGTTAAGAGTTTTAAATAAAAAAAAAACTACATACATACATAAAAATCTACAAGTTTGACTAATATGAAAATTTGGACTAAAATGTCGAAAATTTAAGCAAATATTAAATGACGCAGGCATATCGCATAATTCATCTTTTTGTAAAATGCCCCATCTGTTTGCAAACGCACGCGCTGGTTTGTAAAATGTCAAAGGCAAGTTGTAAAACGTTGGATTGTAAAATACAGCATTATGAATGAAAGCTTTTAGGTTTCAAGATAAAACCTAACGAATCTATCGCCGAGTTGATAAATGACTGTTTTATAAAATAGCTAATGATTTTGAACAAAAAAACTGATGCTATAACCATGAATACATTTTTGAATCACGGTTATATATTCAAGTTACACGATTACAAATAATTCAAGAGGCATTTTACAATTTGCCTACTGTATTTTACAAACTAGCGAGCGTTAGCAAATAGACTGTACCATTTATATAATGACGAATTATACAATATGCCTGCACGCTATGCACTTACGAATCGTCAGACGTCTCTACTAATAGGTCCGTTACTTCACACGAACGCAACATAACTCCGAAACCTGATGCAACTGGTGAGTCATGTGTATATTTGTATATTGATTATTTTTTATATATTATCATTATTAAATAATATTTAGATTTTTAATACTCATGAACACAGGTAACCGGTTATTTTAGATTATCTAACAAACAATAACATTTCAATGAATCGTTGTTATTTTTAATAACAAAATAATCAATATACAAAAATACCCGCAAAACAATTTCGATATACATAATATGTTTGTCTCAGCGACGCACAGACACACGAACACGCACACAATTTACAACGATCATAAATTATGTAGACGCTTAAATAAATAGTGGTCATCTTGAAACTGGTGCCATTATTACACTATACTATGCCCCGCCCGCGGCTCTGCTCGCTTCGAACTTTACTTAACGATGTACGAACGAATATTTTGTTATATCTTCTAAAAGTTTAAACTCTAGCCGTTTTATTCATTGCACAAATTTAAACTCACACCTCAAATTAGATATTATAACGATATCGATATCGGTCGCCTAATTCTGTCAATTTGGTAAATATGAGGTATATACGATAATATATCACTTAAACTATTCTATTAGTAGCGCGAGGACGATCCGGCTCCGTGCGCGGACAGACAGACAGAACTTGTGACGTCAGCGTTATCACAGATTACAACAATTTCCCAACTTTGAAAGTAAGCAAGTGGCGGAAAGGCCTCACAAAACTACATCCCCATCCCTGCCACGAAACACGTAATAAGACCTAAACGCTAAATAGTACGAAAAATGAATACACGGATACTAGTTGTTATTCTACGAACGAGATCGGGAGCGTGGGACGTCGTCCAAACCGACTTAGGCTACCTCGTACACCTACTCTATAGATGATCTAGATTCTAGATGATTCGACAAACATATCAAAATCTGTCGAACGTAAAAGAACACACTTCACAAAATCACATGAGCAAGTGTCCCTACGGAGACAAAGCTTCATACGACCGCACCATCATAAGTACTCAACTACCACAGTATAAAAACCCATTGATTTTAACCGAAATGCTAATTGTCAAAGGAGGCATAAACGGCATTAGGGTTGACAAGTATAACTGTACTAGCGACTTACCCTCGCTTCGCTTCGGGTTCGTCTCTAGACAAAAACAACTCTATCCCACGGGAACCGTACATTTTTCCGGGATGATATATAGCCTAAAGCCTTCCTCGATAAATGGACTATCCAACACAAAAAGAATTTTTCAATTCCATCCAGTAGTTCCTGAGATTAGCGCGTTCAACCAAACAAACAATCAAACAAACTCTTCAGCTTTATAATATTAATATAGATTTGCCACGAGTGTGTACAATGCTTTAATTTTACATTGAAACCCTTTTTGACAACCCTTGCATTTGAGAGTATTTTAGGAAAAATCAAAAGCGAATGCCTAATGTATGCTGTTTTATGGAGCAAGGCATATATAATAGAATTCCAGTCGATATTGAGCTTGACGTTTAAACAATTGAAGTCTAAAATGAAAAATATATTACGAATAAAGCTTATTTTACACCAATACTTTGTATATATATATGTGGGACTAATGTCCGGTTAGGTCTCACGTAGGATAAGTAGATAATTATTCTATAGCAATATTTAAAAAAAAAAAATATTTTTTTTAAAGAACAATCGTTGAGTTGTTCGCCGACTCTTCTCGGCGCCTTCCGAGCCGGTGGTAGATTCCTCACGGACTTACACATTGACATTTAATATAAATTTAATAATGTAAAATGTGAAATTTCAAACGTGCTTGTAAAAGTGTATTTGAATCTGTACTAATATTATAAAGCTGAAAAGTTTGTTTGTTTGTTTGGTTGAACGCGCTAATCTCAGGAACTACTAATCCTATTTGAAAAATATCTTTTTGCATTAGATAGCCCATTAACTGAGGAAGGCTATAGGCTATATATCATCCCGGAAAAATGTACGGTTCCCGTGGGGTAGATTTGTTTTTGTCTAGAGACGAACCTAAAGCAAAGCGAGGGCGAGTCGGTAGTAAAGTATAATTTGATTTATACTGTGTTGTTAGTGTATTTATCATAGCGCGGTTGTACGAAGCTCGGTCTAGGTCGGTCCGGAGGGACCCCCGCCAGGCGGGCGCGGCAGAGCGCGGAGACGGGCATACATATATCTATATAACATTGTATGCGTACAGAGATTTATAATTTATACTCATTTATAATTATAATATACACTAACAACTACATAAAGCATTATATTTGTGCTTAACCGGTTTTCTCGACGTACATATATTTTGCACAAAATATTAACTTTCGCCATACCCCGACTATCGTACTGAGCGACAGTAGACTAGACGAATCGATCGCGCACTTAATAAAATCGATTTTAATAAATATATTATTATTTAAACAAGTCCATAAAGATTTCTTATGCTAAATAAACGTATGTGTAGCGCTCGTCGAACTGTCAAAGCGACTCGTACGATAATCGATGCATATAACAATAATTAGCAACTATAGTGTACTCTTGATTATCTTATACTATAAACTTTGGTATCGGATCATTAACTATAAATAATACTAGAATCAGAACAAGCCACCTGGGGTCAAGTCAAAAAACGAACACGAAATCATATACGATTTGAAACATCGAAACCATACAAAATATACTTATTTAGAAAAAAAAAATTGAATGAAACGTCAAAAAGATATACACACAATAATGAATATAATCTCACAATCGATTAAAGTATAATCGATAACCATGCAACATGGACTTTGTTCAACATTTGTACTCTTAGTACCACAAATAAATAGGCGCGTAAACGTTACGTTACGAGGAAACTTGGCATAGTCGAAAACCGTCGCGGCGATGTCCGACGACGACGCCTATCCTAGTTATTTACCGGCCACGTCGTTCGTCAACAAAATGGCCGCCATAATCCTTAAAATTACCATATATCCGATAAACTAAATCATTTATAATTAATCACTTTAGTTATCTACTACAAGTTATATCCATTAGGCAGTTACAGTTCGACAGATCAATATATCGTCGTCGGACATCGCCACGGACGGACACATAAATAGATTCATCAAATGAATACTGTACGATGCGACGCGACGAGCGACTGAGTATCGACATCACAACGCGGACTAGAAAGCGGGAGTTCTTAACCGAAGGGCGCGGGCGCCGTCTGCGACGGTCGTGCCGTTTGCGATTGTACAAATAATCGATTTTCACGTTTAAAAAGAATCGATTTGAAATTCTTCAATTAAAAAGTCCCAAAGCATCCTTTAAATCGTAACAATAAGTTATAATATTGAATGTACAACCACCGACGGGCCGCAGACGCGCGCGCGCCGCTAGGAACCGACTACTGAACTATACGAAACACCGACACGACGAGTTAAAATCTAACATCTCAAACTTACATATTAAAGCACCTTAAACAAGGTTGTATCGCGGTTAAAAAACCTAAACTAGTGACGAAACTGTGACTATATTGTTAACGTTACTGGTACTGGTACTAGTTACTGGTACTGGTGCTCGTGCTGAGGCACTCGCACCAGCGCCAGTGGGGTTCACGAGCGACGGCCTCCACCGCCTTCATTACTTTATATACAACAATCGATAATTGCTCTCACCACATCTACACTCCCCGTTCACATTCCTCTAAGGGCTTAATTTTTTTTTATAATTTTCTCATTTTTATTTATCAGAACGTTCGTCCGTTTGTTTGTGTAATCAGATCGATACGGAGTGAAAAACGAAGCAGATCTATATTTTGGCAACTTCCCTTGCGAGATGCACTATGGTGTTTGAATACCGCTCGGTATGGTGGTTTGTAATAGGATATTTAACTTTGAAATTACTCCTCTCTTATAACTCTATATAGAACTGTGACGTCATAAATACACTATCTCTATCACTATGTTAAAATTTGATTTTAAAACCCATCAAATACCCCATTACAAATGATGTCGTATAGTTGTTACACGTCTAACGCTATGTGAGGAAACAGCAAGAGTTAATAGGTAAAGAACAACACTAGTACTTGTAAACAAACCGCAATGAAATATACATTTGTGACAGAAAATGACACGTTTTAGTTCATTTTTGAACATCATTAGAATATTTTTTTAAATAACATATAATATATTTTACAAGCAACATCTTTAAAAATTCGGTTTTCAACGATAATATAACTTTTTCTTTCTATAACATTTACAAACACCAGTGTTAGATCCCCGTAAGCTACACAACATACGTACAGCGTGTACAAAACAATAATACTTGTGTATTCAATACTATGAATAAAATAAATCAATTAAGCCGAAACATTACATATCACTATTTAATACTTAGAATTTATTATCTAAAAAATAAAATAAAAAAAAAGGTTATATTTCTATTTAAAAAAAAAATAGAAAAAAAATAAGAACGACTAGAATTATCAAATGCTGTGAAATATAACGACGACATTTTGTTCGCTAAAGGCAGAGTGACAATAAAGTATTAGTATTGCATCAACCCCGACAACCCTACGGCGGGTCGTAAAGACCTATTTGCAAAACAAATTTCACTTACTAAAACATACTCTTATATTCGAGTCGATTACCGAATGGATCCAAGTTCCACAACAGAAGGTGCTTATTACCGCGGTAATAAGTATGAAGTGTTAGGTAATAATAGGTAATAATAAATTCCAGATATTAAAAAGCTTGCGAGTGTGCCGCCGGCGCTCAGGGCTGCGGCGGCGCCGGGTTGAAGTCCTTGTTCACGAACGAGAAGCCCTTGAACTCCTCCTGCGGGGAAACACAATAGCGTGGTTAGCGGTGTGCTGCGCTATACACGAGGTCTATACCGTAAGATAGTTCTTACGGTATTTCAGCGGTAATACAAAAATTGTATAGCAAAAAAAAAACAGCTTTACATTCCATTTTTTCCTCTAAAAACCTTATTCAAATAACTAGGAATATTTAAAAAAAAATAACCAAATGGGTCCAGCCGTTCTCGTGATGATTTATATAGCTACAAAATGGCACCACAGCGTTTTAACTTCAAAACCATTCACCATGAAAATTGATACATAATATTTTTGACAGCCCTTGCGTTTCCGTTAAAATATATGGGCGACCATGTACAGTACATAACGTAGCATGTTGTTATGTTCATACTAGTTAGCACATAGATTATGCTAACTACATAATATATACATATATTAACATCCCACGGGTGGTGGGTGGGTGTGTCTGCGTGTGTACCTGGTTGATGGCGCGCAGCACGTCGGGCGGCACGGGCGTGAGGCACGGCTCCTCCTTCGTGAACTCCGCGTCGAAGTTGGCCGCCTCGCGCTTGCTCTTCTGCATCGACACCGGGACAGACGAGGTAGTATACATATATGTATTTTGAGGTAAAGTTCTAGGATATTGATTTGGATAAAATCTAAATGAGACTCAAGAGTTATTTCAGAAAACAAATCGAATTTACATAGTGTCGACTATAAGGATAAATTCGTAGATATATCGAAAAAATTACCTCCTCAGTCATTATATTTGTAAAAATAAATGTTTTGCAATTTTAATATTTAAAACATATATCTCTTTAAGTTTTCTGTTGAATCCTCGATAACTAGAATCTTTACAGTGAATATGATAAAGTATTATGACGCCGTATATTTAATAGGGCAGAATAAAACATAATGAATTGTATAGTAAATACTACAGCGCGTATGCGTATTCGTGTGCGTGTGTGTGCAAGTGTGCATGCGTGCTGGTATGTGCATACGTGTGCGTGTTTATGTGCGCGTGGTTGTGTTTGTGTGCGTGTGCGTGCGTGTGAATGCGTATGTGTGCGTGTGTGCGTGTGCGGGCGGTATACGCACCACCTTGGGGCGGAAGGGCGGGCGCACGCGGCGCGCCGCCAGCGCGTCCCAGTCCACGTCGCGGAAGAAGGCGTGCGCGCGGATGCCGGCCGCGCCGCCCGCCACGCCCAGCCGCCGCGCCGGCGCCTTCGTCATGAAACCTGCCGCGACACACACACATCGTACAGATACCTCTCTAGCTCTGCAAGTTTCTATGTAAGGGTATACTCCGAAACTACTGGTTCGATTCTGAAAATTCTTTCACTAATAGAAACATTATTACAATATAAATGTTTGACCGTTGATACTTTATCGGGTACTGTTGTATCTAGAAACAACGAGACGACTTGAACGAAACGAAGTTCAGAAGGAAAATCAGATATTTCATCAATGTGACATTCGATACCGATAGCATACCGGTTTACAACAAACAATACACAAATAAGTTTCGTTATACACAACAATTATTCGATAACCCTACACAATTAATAAAACATCAGTATAAAAGATAGTATTTGTCATCCGAAAATGGATTTCTGGTAATTAAATGAACCTAAGTAACACCAGTCTCCGCTTAATATATCTATAACGATCCTACATGTAAAAGTATAAGAAAATCCGAACGATGGTTCCCGAACATAATATTAATATGACTTGTGAAACTTTATAAGTTCTGTGACAACTCGGGTGATTTGACCAAAATTCAAAGTGGAAATAACTTATATCTGTATTAACACACAGACTACTTTTATCTTTAAAAAATAAACGTTATTTAAAAAATATACACTCAACAAACCAATTGTTAGCTAAAAGTAAATTAATAATTTAAACGATGGAAAAATTTAGAAATATTTACTATGCTTTAACTTAAAAGATTAAAAAAATTAAAATTGTAGTACACAAATAGCGGAAACAAATAAAACCCCACAATAATTGAATTCAATAAACAGAGTAATCTAAAGTGTGCGCCTCGTACCCTTGAGTATGGAGACGGCGTCCTTGGAGAGCCAGACGGGGTAGAGCACGTCGTCGTGCAGGATGGACTCGAACAGGTCGTCCTCGTTGTCGGCCTCGAAGGGCGGCTGCCCCGCCAGCATCTCGTACAGCAGCACGCCCAGCGCCCACCAGTCCACCGACGGCCCGTACTCCAGCTCCTGCAGGATCTGCGCCCGAAACGGCACACGTTACACACATACATATATGTACCTGACAAGCGTAACACTGTAACTCCGTTTTTACGAGTTTGTGTTTTTTACAGTATATTATTGTATAGAAAAGGACACATACATAATATACTGTAAAAAACACAAACTCGTAAAAAACGAAGTTATAGTGTTATGCTTCTCAGGTACAGATATACTCTCCATATTACATAATATACATATCATTACATAATATACTAGTAGTTCTGCGAACAGTAGACCTTGCGAGCTGCATTTCGGGGAACAATTCTGTCCATTGCGCCGAAGATCCTCATCAGATCTTCACCAATTTTTTATGAGACTAAAAGTTACTACCTTTTAAATAAAAAACGAACCATCCAAACCGGACCTCACAATGCAGAGAAACCCAGTAGTACCTATTTGCCTCTTTTTGGAGAAGTACCCCAACCAAAAATCCCCGACGACAAAAATGTCGAACCTCGCACTTCTGATTACTTCTCGCCTTACAGTACAGAAACACGTCTGAGAGAATCAACTTATTATTGGAGGGCATGTACGTAATGGACTATGACCCTCTTCAATGCGAGGGATGCCGATACCCAGCCATAGTAAAACATTAAAAAGGACTGAATCTTTATTATTATGATTTAATAGTTTAAAATAACTAAAAGTATATCATTGATTTTTCTAGTATTGTTATTCATTGAAAAAATCAATAAATAGTAATCCTCACCTCAGGAGCGATATAGTCCGGAGTGCCGCAGAACGTGGTCGTAGTGGCGCCGTCTGAAACACGCCATTTTTGATCAATTTCCATACTTAATGTCATACACATAAGGTAAACATTGGCGTGTGATCAGCTCTCATAATCTCAAAGTCATCGGGCAACTCTGTATCACAACTGGATAAAATCAGTCGCTCCACAGCCCCCCTCCAAGCGCTTTTTTCATCATTACACTTTAAAATACTCATTTATTTTATTTATTTATTCAAGCAAAATGCAATTTATTGGTTATTTACGAAATCTCAAAAAGTACAAATATAACAAACTTAAAATTTGGCCCTTTCCCCCTTATAGAGAGAATTTGTCCCTTATAGAGAGAAATCTAAGAAAGAGTTTGGAAATTCAACTCCTAAAAGGAGCAAAAATGAATTGTAAGCTTGTATCAAAGTGGTTAAAATTGTAAACAATCTTTTTGAATATAAATTACGACTATTTTTGTTCAAAGTTTTAGTTACTACATTCTTTTAAGGTGATTTAATTATTTCTCTATTGGGAGTGATGTGAAATTAAAGAATTTTTTTAAATTAAAAACATGAAAATCGATATAAATACGATTTTCCTATAAAAATGTTTATATCAATTTTTCATGTAAGAAAAGATGTTAAAACTATAAACGGCGGCGGTACGAGGCGTATCGTACAGTAACCGGTGAGGGTGCGCACTGACCGATGATGCCCTCCTTGCACATGCCGAAGTCGGCCAGCTTGCAGTGGCCGTCGCCGTCCAGCAGGATGTTGTCCAGCTTGAGGTCGCGGTAGACCACGCCGTGCGCGTGCAGGAACTGCAGCGCCAGCGTCACCTCGGCGGCGTAGAAGCGCGCGCGCGGCTCGTCGAACTTGCGCGCGCGCTGGATCTGGAACATGAGGTCGCCGCCGTCCACGTACTCCATCACGAAGAACAGGCGCTCCGGCGTCTGGAAGGCGCAGTGCAGCGCCGTCAGGAAGGGGTGGCGCGCCGCCAGCGCCAGCACGCGCCGCTCCGTCAGCGTGCACTCCACGTCGTCGTCCTGGATGATGGCGTCCTTCTTCAGCACCTTCACCGCGTACACCTGCACGCGCGCACACACACACACACACACTTTGTTATTTATTCAATAATATGTTACTATAAAAGATTCAACTGCACGGCAAATCTAAGAAAAATCTAAAAATTCTAATATTCAAAACGTTTACCATAGTTCCGACACGATTGCGATTTTATCAAAGGCCAAAAAAAACAATTGAATTAAATAATATTTAAATAAATATACACCATTATGCCACTTATGGTCCTAACTTTTATAGTAACAAACTTGGAATGTTTTAAAAAAGTCCATACCAAAGACCAAACACCACCCCCATCTTCCGACCCCCACATTACCTCATCCGTGCCCTTCTTCTCAGCGAGCATGACCTTCCCGAAGGAGCCCTTGCCCAGCACCTTGATGAAGTGGAAGTCCTCGAGCGACACCTTGTGGCCGGCGCCGTCGTCGCCACCTGCGGCCGCGGACGGACACACCGACCATCATTAGATAAACCCACCGACACCGATATCGTAATAAGATAACCCTGGGTAACCACTACCTTGTGATCGACTTCAAAAAAAATATTATTTAATTATCTGTATGTTGTTTTAAAAAAAAAAAGGAAATCATAAAAAATAAAAAAGAAGCCTTAAAAGTGGAAAAACTTTTCACCATTAAGATTCCTATCACTTTTTAAGTGATTTTGAAGTCGATGTACCTTTTTAGTAAAAAAATAAAATTATTATTTTTAAATACATTTTATGTGTTAGCTTTTTTATTTCCAATTTTTATTACAACAAAATTTTGAATTATTATATCAAAATAATTAACACATACTTTCAAATATTATGTATAGTTTCATTAATAATTGTAATAAATATTTTCTTTATATTCTACTTATGTAAAAAATAAATAAAATAAACATAATGACAAACGTGTTTATGTGTTTCATTGAAAGAAAAACATGTCAAAGTTGAAATTAAAAATAATAAAAAAAAAGAACATAAATAAACCTTGGCAACCGAATATGTCCTGCAGGTCGTCCCAGTGCGAGCGCCGCGGCGCGCCACCTGCGCGGGCACACACAGACAGACAGACAGACAGACAGACACACACTGTGTGTTTGCTAGCGGTTAGCTGACAACATCTATGCTTAATGTTTAGAGCATTACAGCTTTAATATGTTTATTTCTTTTATGTTATCACTTATTATTATTATTCCTTCGTGAAAGAAAATCTAAATCGTTAAAATAGAACAGACGAATATCGTGCTAAAGACAAAACCTCAACAATTCATGCTTTCTTGTATTATTTGAATAAACTTACTTTTATAACTTTATAATTGATTAACAATATTTGCGACCCCCGTATCGACTTAACAGACTATGAACCTTCGGCAATACTTCCAACCCCCCCCCCTTCCCCCCCTCCCCTCCCTATGGTTGCTAACAAACACACAACAAAACAAACAAATAGACAAATAAACAATAAAACAAGCAACAGCCCGACACCGAAGCTAAACTGAACAAAAACCTTCGTAGCACGCGAACATGTCCTGCAGCTCGGCCCACTGCGCGCCCCCCACTCCCCCCGCGCCCCCCACGCCCCCCACATCGAGCTCGATCACTACAATACGTATGCAAAATGTATTCATTGTGTGGAAAATATTTCTTTTTTTTTTTTAGAAAATAGTAAATTATTGAACTACCCTCCTAAAAAAACGGTCTAATGTGAAAAATATTGCTCTCGAATGTGAATTTGGAAAATATTGGTCTACACTCATGTTTTATTAAAAATAAAATATGTATTAGTATGTAGGCATTATATATACAGTACATAATATATACTATGATTGGCTTTAATTTTAAAAAGGCACTTTGTTATCTTTGCGGTTTTTTCCTATTTTATTTATAAATATTATAACAATATTTTATAAAAAAAATAAAAATAGTTTTCAAATAATGATTGCAAAATATGCGAAAGCTTTTGGTTGATTATAGCATTACAATTTGAATTTCAATATATTTTTTATCCCGTCAATGCAATCACTTGCAATATGACGAGTTTGATTACCCGCAATATGTACTTGGCACAAAGAAAAAAAATATTTTTTAATTTAATAAGAATAAAAAAAGTCATGTATATATGTTTTGTAATTCATACTCCTTTTAGTTTTAGCATCTTAAATTATTTTTTAATGAAAAAAAAAAACATTTTTTTATAAAACAAGAAAACAACAAAAAAAATGTAAGCCGAACTTTTAAGTAATGACTAAAATTAAAAATGAAACAGAAATACTGTTCAACGTTTAATAAGGATACGCATAAAAACAATTTATATATAAATAATAGTATTATATACTTAGATACATATTAAGCGATAAATACGAGTATATGGTACTAGGTGAATACCCAAGCAATATACACTACTTTTAAATAATACTACATTTAGTCTGTAATCGTCTAACGGATATTTATTCTACAGGCTTAAAGGAGATCTTCCATTTTTCATAATAAGTTGATCTTAAACTGCCGGCCAATGAAAAAATTAGTGTGCGATGTGCATCGATCAAAAAAGTACTAGATACACAATCCCATGCAAAAGTTCTCTTAGAACTGTCACCTATTGTGTTTAGGTAATTATTCTAGATCAAATAAATACACAACAATGTAAATTGAACCTTAAATGCAATACTTAAAGTTGTTTTCTGCAAAACAAAAAAATGTTAAAAGCGTGCCCAAATGTTCAAATGAGCGCACATTAGGTGAGAACATTTTTTGTCGCTGATTATGTACCTACTAGTACTTTTTTGATCGATGGCGATATGTTAGCAAATAGAAAGCTCATCTATCAACTATGGCACCGAATCTCTTTCTTTCCATTATTAATTACTGTATTATTTTTGTCATACATACTCAGTTGTATTGATTAAAATCTACATAAATTAAAGACGGCCTAGCATAGTGTGTGTTTGTTCGGTCAGAAAGTACCGTAAGGTTATCTTCAATAATGACTATTATCTATATTTTTTTTTTTATATAAGTTACCAGTATGATGATATTTTTGTATTAATGAGGAAAAAAAAACGGCTCTTCTGAGGACTTCCATAATACTTTGAATGAAAAGAAGTAAATCAGCAGATGTTTTGAACGAGCAGAAAACAGAACAAACTATACTGTGGTTTCCAGCAACAAGCACGAGTATAATAAAATTGCTCAGATTATCATTAAAAAATTGATAATTACTAAATTTGGAATTAAAATGAATGATCTCCTTTAGATAAGGAAGGGTTAATGAGGTATATATATAATATTAAGGTATCGACATACATTTGTCCTCCTGTTTATCGTCCTTGCCGTCTTCGGCCGCCAGGTCGCCCGGGACCTCTGACAGCGGCGTGTTCAAGTACTGCGGATGTTCAATAGGATTATAATTAAATAAATTATAAAAGAAAAAATTACATTGGCGAGGCGTTGGTAGTGTAGTGATAAAGCACCGATTTGGAAAATTATGTTCCAGAAACGGGTTAAAATTCGCGTCTCGCACCTCTGACATTACTTCGTAATTTAACTCATAAAAGAACAAAAAAGGATGACAATGCTTATTATAAAAAATATTGTGTTAAAAAATTATTACAAATATTTATAAAAAAAAGATAAATCTATACAGATAAATAAAATGGAAGTGTCTGTTTGTAATGTCAAAATAAAAGCTTTTTACTAAATGCATATGAAATTATATACGGTAATTATAAGAAAAACACAATTTTTAAAATTTTTGTCTGTCTGTTTGTTCCACTTGAACTGATTTTGACGGGATTTCCATTGGCAGATAGCTGATGTTACAAAGAGTAACTTGGGCTGCTTTTATTGTAGAAAAAGAATTAGGGTTTCGCTCAAAAAAATTAAAAGGTACCTAGGGACGAACGAAGCGAGAGTGAATCGCTAGTTCATATATAATTAATTATTCAATTATAATGATAGAAAATAAAGCAATCTAATATAATTTTCACTGGATGAGCTTTTGTGTGTATGAGTCATAAAACATACAGAGAGACAGTGTGACGGCAGGTACCTTGGAGGCGCGCGGGCGCGGGTTCTTGTCGGGCGAGATGCCCATCTCGTTGAGGATCTCCGCCATCATCTTGGTGTTGATGCCGCAGTTGTTGGCCACGTTCTTCTGGCAGCGCTTGTGCACGTTCATCGAGCACACTAAGGACACACAACAATCAACTTTAAACAAACAGATAATAAAGTCAAATACTGCACATCATTTAAAAATCGGTCAAGTGCGAGTCGAATTTGCACACGAAGGATTCCGTATCATCTTACATGTACTTTTTATTAATATAACTTTTACCCTATGTATGTAGTATATTAATTTTGACAATCGATTACGGATGTTAAAAAAATGTTTCTTGTATTTTTATTTTTTTATTTATTTCTAGTATTTGTCATTATAGCTGCAATAGAAATACATACTCTGTGAAAATTTCAACTCTCTACCTATTACGGTTCATGAGTTACAGCCCTCTGACAGACGGACGGATGGACGGTGGAGACATAGTAATAGGGTTCCGTTCCGTTTATATTTGGTTTTGAATTGTTAGCAGTAGCTCTGACTATACTAGGATCCTGGGTTTTCCATCTTCAATAGCAGGCATACCAAGTGAGAGTTATTAATATAAATTGCCTATTAGACCTAAGAGGTGATTGCGTATGAGTATGACTGCATTTATATGTTTGAGATAAATGAGTGGTGTGTGAACTATGCATTTGTGTGCACATACCTATATGTATAAGTATGTTTGTACGTGTAAGTTAACAGGAGGGGAAGGGGAGAGGGGGAGAGGATGGGGGGAGGGGGTGTTGGTATGTACGCTTACCCTCGCACTGAAGGCCCTGCTTGATGAGGCCGTAGAGCAGCGAGCCGCAGTGGTCGCAGAAGGTGAAGCGCTTGTAGGAGTGCACCACGAAGCGGTGCGGCACGTTCACGTTGAAGCGCTGGCCGCCCGACACGCCCACGCTGCTGTGTTGCTGCGCCACCACCGACACACATACACACATGTATTCTTATACATAATATATATACAAAATTCTAACGACTTGATGTCTGTTCGTATGGGTCTTCCCGTCATACATTTTATTGCTTTATTTCACACTGTTTAGACAGCGCACGTCAATAAAGCAATGCCACTTATCTTCTAATTTCAACCTCTTTTTATCGGAATATAAAATATTCTATAAGACTCGAAAATAGTGCAACTTCTTATTACTAACAAGTGATTCCAAAAACAAATCTATCCCACGGGAACCGTACATTTTTCCGGGATGATATATACCCTAAAGCCTTCCTCGATAAATGGACTATCCAACACAAAAAGAATTTTTCAATTCCAACCAGTAGTTCCTGAGATTAGCGCGTTCAATCAAACAAACAAACAAACTCTTCAGCTTTATAATAATTATATTATATATTATTAGTATAGTATAGTATTTTATATATTAGTATAGTAGATCCACAATTCCATGCAAAAGTTCTCTTAAAAGTTAAAACTGTCACCAATTATATTGAGGTAATTATTCTAGTTGAAATAAATATACAACAATGTAAATTGAACCTTAAATGAAATGCTTAAAGTTTTTTTCACGATTTTTTTTTAAATTAAAAGCACGCTCAAATGTTTAAATGAGCGCTCATTCGGTGAGAACATTTTTTGGTGCTGATTGTGTATTAAGTATTTTTTGAACGATTAATGATACACACCCACACCAATGTGTATAAGAATCGAGTAGCAATAAAGATGTAGGTCATCATGATTTTTTATTTATTAAGTGCAAGTTTACGCCACAGATGTTGTCCTTTCCAAATTTCGATATACATATTTGTTTGTGGAAAAAGCAATTTCAGTTTTTTTCCTAATATCAACTCTACAATTTTCCCGGCAAGTTTTCTAATTTTTCTCCTCCAAAAACCTTATCCGAACTATAATAAAAATTTAAAAAATACTACATCTTATTCATAATTTTGTAATAGGTTTTGGACTGTGGTTTTAAGAAAAAATTTTTACAAAAGTTGCCCTGTAAATTGGGAAAAACTGAGAGTGCATTTTTCATTCATTCATAAATAAATGTATCTCAATTAGTCTACAACAACATTCGTCGGTTAGAGTATATTACCTACATTTATGAAATAACAGTACAAATTCACTCACCTCTTCCTTCATGCCGGGGCACTTGGTGACCACGGAGGAGTGGCAGCGCTTGTGCACCACGCACGTACACACTGATACACAAACAATTTGTTCATTATAATATGTATAATCTTATATATATAAAACAAAGTCGCGTTTGTTACAACACTTATAACTCGAGAACTGCTGGACCGATTTTTATGATCTTTGTTTTGTTGGATTTGTCTTCAACCCGAATAGCAGAATGACTATTAAAACATCGGAAAAATTCACGAAAAAAGAAATTTGGAAATTTCGAATTCTATTCCATACTAAACGTCAAAACGTACCTAGGGATGAACCTGAGGGAAGCGAGGGTGAGTCGCTAGTTTAAATATAAATAAAAATCAGACAAATGCGAGTCTGATATGCACACCAAGGGTTCAGTAACAAGATTGAACTAAGGTTTTAGACGCCTTAGTCTCTCCCGTGACCATGATTGCAATATAAAGCTTTCGAAACGTCGGAAACCAAAAATCTAAATAAATCCCGGAAATAATTTGTAAAAATAGTTTTATTTAAAATGTAAGTAAAAATTTACGGTTTCGAATTTTTCCCTTTACTTTTGCTAGTCAATAGTTCTTGCCAAACATAATTCTAGGTCAACGGGAAATACCTTATAAGTTTTGATTATCTTCCGTGTTCCCTAGCGAGCGTCAAAATATGTAACATAAACGCCCGTATTTTTTGATTGCGTTGACTTAGATATTTTTTTTGTTCATACATCGTAGGGATTGTAGACCTGATTATTTGATATTAATTTCAACTTGATACCTCCACGGGTTTTTGAGGAAAAGGGTTTTGACAGACAGATGGACAACGAAGTAATTCTATAAAAATTCCTCTATGGTAGGTACGGAACCCTAAAAAGAATGAATATTGGTACATAATTTATAAAATATGGTGTTTGATATTTTACACACCTACATACTATTTGTAAAATGTCACAGCAAACAAAGTAATATATATAGGATACACACCTTGACACTGGTATCCCTGCTTTCCAATGCCCCTGCACAGAAAAAATATTGAATTTAGATAGATTAATGCTTTGCTTTCATACAAGTTTGTAATTCAAATAACCATTTTCAGATACTTCTCAACTTACCCTACCTAGACCATGTAAATATTCCACTCTTTGATTTGTTGATAAACCCCCAAAATTCCTTTATATTAATACAAATCTCATATAACCATGGCTCTATAAGTATATGTAAACTCCGAAAGGTACACGTGAATTATAT